>SOPF01027141.1:59415-182549 GCA_012979155.1 Hypericum perforatum | reverse complement strand
ATATATATAAGGTGGGTGTGGTGGGTCCACCTCACGATTCTTGGAATTTTTTTCCGAATAATTTCTTCGTTTGTTAGAAAATGTATTTGATTTCTATTTTGAGTTCTTTAATCATCTAAAAAGTATATTTTCATTTTTTATAAATGGTTTATTAGTAATAATAGAATATTTACGGTATGTAAATTTCCCTACAATTTTCGGATAGCAAATGTCGCCTAAACTTTAATAGAAAAAAAAAAACAATTCAAACAAAATCATGGCATAAAGAAAACAATGGAAAAAAATACCTTCGTTAAGTGAACCATATGATTTTTTCAGTCCACATTAACTTAACATCCAAGCACAAATTAAAATGATTAGCTAAATTCAGATTAAATAATATTGCAAAATTCTACCAATGTTCGAGTGGTATTGCGAAGTGTCATTATGCAATCTTGTTGACTTCCACAGACGAGCAGCCTTAGACCATCCGCATTGGTGCTCCTGTTACAGTGCGTGTCCTGGGTGCCACGTCAGCCGCGCCCATGCCCTCAGTTTTCAGCTCACAGTGGTGCTTCTGCTACAGTGACACGCCCTGGGCGCCACGTCAGCTTTATTCTGAGCTCAGTTTTTTTAAAATTCAGCAAACTTTATGAGAATCGAGTATTTTTTTTGCGTAACTTAAAAAATGCTAGATTTAATTTCGAAGTGCCACATTTCGCGAAATAGAAATTTTATAAAATTCGAAATATATTACATGCGAACTTGGAAACAATTACATAAATTTAAAAACTGAAATTGATTACATCGAAATATATTACATTACATTTAAAAAAACATAAATTGCTTAGTTCTTACATTAATCCCAAACTAATGTACAAGTTCAACCGCATTCTCTTATCATCATCTAAGAGGAGCTCGAAAGCGTCCACGACTAACTTGTACGCTTTCTCAGTAATTGCTGATTTGATATTCTCGGGGGCGACGAACTTTCCAATACGACAAAAAGCATGCGCAAAAGTGTCCGGGCTTGCGAAGTTGAGGAGATCAAGGATCTTGTACGCGTTGGGCACCTTATTGTAATCTTCGGCAACAAGTAAGATGCAGAATGCGACATGGTAGTATTTGAACCTCTCATTATATGGGTCCATATGCCATGTCATAATGGACATATCGTAGGCTTCACAGAGCTTCCCATCTCGGAAATGCTCATCTACCATCTCCAACATTGACTCGCCCATAATAAAAAATATGTAGATTGTGTTGAAAGATAAAAAAGATAAGAAATTTTGGTGTGAAAAATTATGAAGAAGGTAGTAGTAATTTATAGAATTTACAAATGAAGTTAGACCACACAATTTTTACATCAAATTTGGACCACATAATTTTTACATTAAATTTGGACCACACACATTTTTTTATTATCCGAAAAGTCCTATTATTTGGATTCAAAAAATTGTATAAAATTACCAAAAAACTATAAAAAAATTTAATTGCACAAAAAAGTCAAAAAAAGTAAAAGGAATTTTTAGAATCGTTTTCCTAATTTTTCAGAATTTTTTTAATTTTTTTCAATTTAAAAAAAAAATAAAATACATATATATATTTATGACCTCGGGTGACTTGGCCCAATCAAAAGGGTCCATGTGCCCAGGAAGAGGTGCGTCCCGATTGACACGCGGAGCGCCGCGCCTTTTTCCTCACGCCAAATCCCGGGCTGCCACATGGCGCGCCCGGGGCGTGCGGACCACTCGTTGCGGGTGGTCTTAGTAGCGGCTGCCTTATATCTAGATTAAGATTTAAATTAAAATTAGGTTAGTCAATATTATTATATTTATATATTAGAGTCTTAATAAAAAAATAAATTGTGTAATGGCATTCTCGTGTTGTTTTGAACCGAAGTTGAATTAAGTCAGTTAAATGAACTCTCATATTCAAACTCCAAAAAATTTTATTCTTACCAACTGCAAAATTTTAAAAAAGTTACTGTAACAATCGTACAGTTACTCAAAACATAAACCAATAAGAAAAAAAGAAAAATAGGTGATGCAATATAACTTTTCTTTTCTGGTCGAAAAGATTTGTTAGTTTTGGCACACGAGCAACCTTCGGTTTGCTTTGTAGAAAGGTAAAAAATGAACCCCTAAATTCTTTGAGGACTATAAAAGGAATATACCACATTGTACTGAACTATCTTGAACATTATACCAACTACTTGAATCTAATTCTCCTCTCATTCTTTCCATATTTTTTATATCAACCGACCTCCATCACAAAGCTTAACAAGGACACCTCATGAAAAAGAATCAGAACTCTCCGCAGCATACACGGGGGGACTTGTAAAGATTGGTCAATGAGCATATAGGACTACCAAAGAAATACGCCACTTGTATTGAACTAACGATTTGGACTACAAAAGATATATGCCACATTGTATTGAACTAACGAATTCGACTACAAAAGAAATATGCCACATTACATTGAACTATTTTGCAAATTGTACTGAACTCTATTAACTATCTATCGTGAACAATTTTCTTGAATAGAATTGTTCTACGTAACAGATTGCCTGTAACCGTCAATTTTCTCTGTCTACGTAACGGATTCTCTTCAACCGCCATTTTCCTGGTGGTAGCCGTTGGCCGCCGGCGGAGGATTGCCATTCTCGGCTTCCCCGTGATACTCAGCCGCTGGATTATAATGGAACCCGTCGGCCGCAGGCAGAGGGTGAATCCATAAGTGTAAGGGGTTTTCGAGGACGGAGAGGACGATCAAGACGGGTTCGATAGCGACGATCGACCCTGCGAGTTCGCCGCCGAGGACATTGCCATCTTCGCCGGCGAGGACGACGGAGAAGCACTGCATGTAGTGGTCGAAATCGGTGTAGCGGTAGAAATGCCCGGAGAGGGACACGAGTCTATAGGCCCCGTCCAGTTCGAAGGGCGGCGTTAGGGCCCCGAAGTTAAAGAGATGGACGCGATCAACCGTCCCGGAGGCGAAGAGCACCGTGCCGATCGTGTGGGATCCGCTTCTGGCGAATGCGATGATGGCCCTTTCGACGTCGGCGCCCTGTGGGACGTTCAACACAAAGTCTGGCATGGCTTCCACGTGGACGGTGGCGATGCCTTCGTCGCCGGAGGAGGAGTCTCTTCTTCTTATTATTCTTGTGTTTTTCGTAATGCTTTTTTTTAGAAACTGAGGAGTTATGAGTTGAAAAGATCTCAACGAGGCTCACTTTATATTGCGTGGGTCCACTTCACCTGAAGGCCCATTCTTGGAATTTCCTTAGGAAATAATTTCTGTGATTATTTCTATTTAGTTCCATTTTTAATTTAACCATATTATCAGGCACATTTGATATTTTGAGAAGAAAAAAATATCTTCTTACTCCGTCACCAAATTATTTGGTTTGGACCATATGATTTTTCATTCGACATTATTCAACATCCAAACACTAATTAAATTAACTGATTTTAAATTTAAATAAATAATAATGTAAAATTCTACCAGTTTCCAAGTGGTGGTAATATTAACTTTCGGAGGATCTGGGTCTTAATAGTTATGTAATATTTATATTTGTATTAGCTGGTATCATATTATTTGTATATTTGATAATTTAAATCAAAATTTAGTTTTATAATTGCATCCTCTTATTGTCCTACATCAAAGTTAACAATTAAGGCACTTAAATAAACTCTCATATTACCTTTCCACCCAAAAAATTGAAAGTTGCCATATCTAAGAAACAATTGAATATTTACCAAAAACAAATATAGCAATAAAGAAATATGGGTTACGCAATACAACTTTTATTTTATGGTCCAATATGGATTTATTATTATTGGCTCGCGAATAACGCAATCGCGATGTGCTTTGTAGAAAGGTAAAAACAAAATCCTAAATTCTGAGGACTATAAAAGGAATATGCCACATTGTAAAGGACCATCTTGAACATTGTACCAACTACTTCGGTCTAATTCTCCTCTATGCTTCTTCTCATAACTGCCTTTCTTCTCATTCCCTCTCCAACTATCTACCATCGAGTAAGCTGGACCCCACCGTCCGCCATTGTCCGGGGAGCCTGACAAGCGACGGGTTCTCGCAGATGGAGAGGACAACCACGACGAGGCTGGAAGCGACAGTCGACGTGGTGACAACCCCGCCGATGACCTGGCGGTTGGAGTCGGAGAGGGTGGCCGAGAAGGACCAGGAGTAGGTACCCTTGGTGAGGCAGATGACGTGGCCGGAGAGTGACACGAGTCTGTAGGCTCCGTGCAGCAGGAAGCCGGGCGAAAGAGCGACGTCATTTTGGAGGACGACGTTGGTGACCATCCCGGAGGCGGAGACCACCGTGACTGCCGCGTGTTCCCTGCTTCTCGCGAAGGAAATGATGGACTGGACGACGTCGTAGCTCTGTGGGACTTCCAAGATAAAGTGTTTCGGGGCGGGCACCGGAGTTGGTGGGGGCGGGGGTGGGGAGACGGCGTCGGCGACAGGGACCTTGGGCTTGTTCTTGGAGCCCTTAGGCCGGCCAATTCGCTTCTTGGCAGGCGGCTTGGGGAGGAACGGTTGGACGGCCTCCGAGAGGACGAGGACGCCATAGTTGAAGGAGTCGTTGCTTCCTCCGGCTTCCATGGTTTCTTCTCCTTCGGCTTGTTTTTTGGCAAAAAAGAAACGCGAATTATGGAAGCGTGATTTAATAATTAAAAAAAACTCACGTAGTAGGGTCACTTATATTAAATTGGGTCCACCTCACCTCTTAGAAAACAATTTCTTCGTCCGAGAACTAAAAGTAGAATCCTACCATGCTTGATAGGAAAGTGTTATAATCTCCATCAATATGACACCTCTCCCATATGATAAGAAAGAGAGTTTTATTAGTGTTATATTGATGAAGATGGTGAGAGCTTTTAGTCTATTACTATTGCATTTATATTGATTTTTTGATGGTAAATTTGATTCTCGTAAAAGGTAAGCACGTTATAGTTCAATTACCCATACATAAATAGGATTTAGCTTTCTATATACCGAATGGTTGCCATATCGGAGTGTCGTGCCACGGCACGACTTCTTACTCGAGGTTGGATTAGGTCAGAAATAATATATTTTTTAATGAATTGTAAGGATGATACTTTTTGTAAAAATCCAAAAATCACGGGACCAAAGTAAAAAAAACTCACATGGCTAGTATTACATGAATGAAATTTCATTCTAAAAAAACAAAAATATAAACGTTAAGAGCTAAAGTAAAAAAATCAACACAGATTGACATCACATGAAAGAAATATCATTCTCAGAAAAAAATAAAAAAAATATAAATGGTGGGAACCTTTTTGCAAAAATTCAAAAACTACAAAATTAAAGTGAAACAAATCTCACACGATTCAATATCACATAAAGGCAATGTCATTTATCAGTTGATTATTAATTAGATGAGAATTGAATTTGATATTTAAATGGTAGTTTGTATTGACAAGGATCCTTTCACAAGGAGTTTGCTAACCTCATTGATAAACGTTTGCTCATTCTTTTGCAATTCACTACATCGGTTATAGTGTACAAGTGTTCTCGTGTGTAGTGTCTTTCCTATTGGGTGTTTTAGAGTTGAAAGTCAGCACGGATAATTTGCATGGGAAAGTTTGTTCATGACAATATTGTAGACTCGTGCCACGTATGCATTGCTTCACACTCCAGAGTCGTGTCACGTATGCATTGCTTCATACTAAGCAACCGGTTCGAGCTGGACCAATTCGATACGAACCGAGAATCAAAATGGAAGATAGAAGGGGGGCCCGAGCATAAGGAGAAGTTTTGCCATTTCCATGGTTGAAACAAAGCAAGTTAATGGAACAGTACCAAGAAACGGAAAAAACGCTGTCTCAGTTTAGTTCCGCCTAATTGGACAATGTAGGAGTTGGCCAGCCTTGTGCCATGTTTCATTATTTCCACAATGTTAAAGCATGGGATCCTAGTAATGTACAAGGACTGAGCCCCAGGTCCCGAGGGTTGAAGGAATATATACGGGGACGCATGCAGTAGATTCACTTGCGGCCCAGCCTCACCAAGCGTTGCTCGTGCTTCTCGGCGGCAGCTTTGTTGGCAGCTTCACGCTTGAGCGTTCTCTTTGCACGTCTCCCTGTCTTGTCTTTTGCGGGTTCCTTCATCTTGGGTTCACGTGATGAGCCAGCTCCTGGATTCTGGAAGTTGGGTTGGCGCACTGGCCTTGCTTCTTGGCGGCCGGCCCTTACATACCCGTTGTCTCCCCACCTACGGTTGCCAATCCGTAGGCTTGCTGAACTACTTGCATAAACTTCATCCAAATCATCATCCTCATCATCATAATCATAGTCAAAGTCAAAATCATGTACATCGAAATTGAAGTTCTCCGCTTCATCGAAAGGATCATCATGACTCTCAACGGATAAGGGTTTGAACCAAGTAGCCCTAAGGAGCAGGCACACGCTTTCCTCAAACATATAGTCATGAATGCTGTTGAACCAACAAAGTTTGCATCAAATACTCATCTTCCCAAAGAAATCATACACCAAATAGCTCCAGTGTCACAAAGTATTCAAGTGAACAGACTTTGTACCTCCCGTCAAGCGAACGATGAATATTCAGAAAATCAAACGGATTCTTGCACTGGGGGCATGTTGGTTTCTTACTGTATGTGACCCAGCGTAGAATGCATGTCACGCTGCATAGAGCAAGGAACGAACCATCATATAACACATTGAGATAACTCAAACCCCAGCAAGAAAGTTATCACAACTTCGGAGGAAAGACAAATAGGTGTGCAGAATATAACAGAACAGAAAAAATGAAAGGAGGTCAGTCACAAGATTGGGTGGTTTTCCGGACAAGCACAACCCGCGGCTCTGTAGAAAGTAGAAGCAGGTATTTAAAAAGAGACAATAAGCATACCTGTTCTAATAATTTTCCCCAACCTGATCAGCAGTAACATAACTTGCTCTCTAAGGGCGACATGAAAGTAATGAAGTAGAATGCAAAGATGCATGCCATCACAAATCTTAAAACAGAAGAAACAAATGAAAGCAATAAATCAGCTAGAATGCTTGACAATATGAGGCCAGAATGGAAACAGACAAGTGCACAAAGATTAAGCAATACAATGATTGCCTGCCTAGCTGAAACAATATCAAGAACCGGAGCACTGGTCAGCTTAAACAACTCATAACCATAATACCCAGTTCAAAATCTGGCTGCAAGTCATTGGATCACAAACCAAAACATGACCTTCCCAGTTGAAATCTCAACTACAATTTGAATCTAATCTACCGTGTTCTAATTTACAGCTGAACTACCCGCTACCACGATTAATCACGAATCAAGAAGCAGATTCCGATGAACAAAAACAGCATCACAGAAACAGTTAGCAAAATAACTCAATTTCAGAATGACATGCAAAACATCAGTAATGACTAATGAGGTAGGTTACGTACTAACCAATAAGCATGCTCGCAACCCTTGATGAGGGCAGTCTCCTTCAGCTCAATGGTATCCAAACATATCACACAAACCCCTCCACCACCCCCGCACGGCTTGTCATCCGCCCCCATCGTTTCACCCTGCCACGAAACCCGACAAGAAGTTCAACCAACAATCCTCCAGCGAAAAGCTAGAACCATGCTCACAAACCCACTTCTAATTCAACCAAAATAGAGCTAATTCGGGTCAAAATACCAACTAGGCTAAAGCAGCTTTCAAGCCCCAGGCTGGATAACTCTTGAATCAAACTCAATTTAACCTAATTCACTATTGGATCCAAAATGAATCTAAACACTTACTATTTCTTAAACCATTTGCTTCAAATACCACAACTAAAGGACTCAAAAATTCATTATATCAATAAAATTCCATCTATTAAAAAACATAAAAATCTATTAAAAAACATAAAAAAGAAGAAGATAAGGGCTACCTGATCATGGATGGAGAGGTTGGCAACAGGGTGGTGGACCAATCCATCACCGACCATCTCGAGGACCGAAGCCATAATATACAACAAGACAATGTGTACAGAAGAGGGATTAAGGCTAAGTTGTCTAAATTACCTACAAACAAATCTAAAACTCAAAGATCCAATCTTTATGTTGTGTTTTTCTGTACAAACTAAAGAACTGGAAAAGGGTTGGGCTTAATTAATTTAAGGGGAACAAAAAAGAGGAAGATGCTTCAGAATAATTCTACCCAGATTCCCAATGAAGAATTAATAATAAAAAAAAATTGGAGAGAGAGAGAGAGAGAGAGAGAGAGAGAGAGAGAGAGAGAGAACCCTCCTCGCTGAGAAGAGGGAAGGTTGTGGATGGGAACAAATGGTAATAATTCATTCATTTATTATACTACCATATTTTTTTTGGTGAAATTCATTTATAATATTATTATTGTTCTTTTTTCATTTTGGGCTCGTCCAATATTTATTCAATACTACCTCTCGAAAACGAATAACCTTCCATTGTATATTTGATGGCTTAGATTTATATTGCCAAATTTTGGAAAGTATAATAAGGTAGGAGGTATATTTCTTTTTATATTCATAGTTTATTAGTCCACCTTTACTCTAATAAAATATATATTTGTCAACATTTGCTGTATATGACCAGACTGACTTTATATATTTTCGTATGGGTTTCTTCCTATAATCTCCAATGTTTTTTTATGTCCTGATAGAAATTTATTCTTTCTATATTAATGGATTTTACTTTTATACATTTTGTTGACTTTTTTGTCATGCATTCAATTTCTTAGGTGAGGTTTTATTGAATTATTGCGAATGAGACGGGAGTCGGTGGCAGTGTAACTTTTGGGATTATTCATTATTCTCCATTATGGGCTCAAGCCCAGTATACTATTGGATTTCGATTTCCCTGGATTTTATTCTCTCCCATTTTACTTTCCTATGGCCCACGAATGTAGGGGAGCAACCGAGCAAAAGGTGAAAAGAATCAGAACAACATAACCGGTCCGTTTCAAACCAAAAAAATCGGCCCACAATCAGATTTATATTTAATTGGTACACAGGGGTTTTTTTTGTTCAAAAACTAATTTTTTAGATATAGTTCGAATATTTTGAAAAAGAACTATCGAGAACTGGACCAACCTGGAATTTTTTGAGACAGAAAAAAAATATATTTGAGGAGAAATATAATTTTCTTAGGCAACACTGATAATCGATATACAATTACTTAATTTATTGACGATAACCATAAATACCAAATCTGAATTGTCATTTCTCCTCTCGATTTTTGCCATCTCGTAGTATTGCACCTTTGGTTTGTAACCTTTGTTGCATCTCATTGTTTCTTCCAGTTCATCATCGCCATTTTTTATTTTTAAATTCTGATTTTTTTGGATTTAAACATTCTTGCACATTGGTCCGGCCCGGACCATTTGTTTACTCCTACAGGGGGAGAAAGTAAAGAGAAAAAAACAAATTTGGCTAACAAAATTCAAAAAGAACACCTCGAAATTGCAGTGAATAGATATACCAAGGGCTTAGATAAATACAGAATTCAATAACAGAAAGATGCGGTAACGATGATTAGGGCCGTGGTTAATTTGTCAAATATGACTTCGTGTAATTAATTGGCAACATCAAGTTGCCGACCTATTATCAAAATCATTATTATCAACTGCTCCACTATCTTAAGTAATTTCTTGTTGCCATCAAATAGACTTGTACAAATCTTATCGATCAGCGGCCGCCGTTCATGCACGTTTCAATTAAGGTGAACTTTATAATTGGCAAAAACATATTATATATTCCACCAGTAACATATATTATATATATGGAACATTTAAAAGGTGGGAATATATCTTTGTTATTGGTTCAATAGAAAGAAGAAGAGTTTTCAGAGAGATGAAACTATGATTTTTTCAGATAACAGAAAAGTTGACCATGGCCATTAAGTACTATTGTAAGATTGCACATTCAAATAACCTCGGTTGACCTTGTGATCATTAATTCCCAAGTTGGAGCTACATTATTTGCCTGATTTGATTGTGATTACAGACTATTGTACTCATCTCCGGGAATATGTCAACAATGAATAGAACTTCTTTGATGATTAGTCAATTAATCAATACATAAACACCTAATGCTAGTGTTTTCCCACTTGGACTTTCGTAATTGGGTGTGTTGGCTAGAATACCACATCCAAATTATTACGTGGGTTAGACCGGTTTATAAAATGTATAATCTACTTATCTATTGTTTTAAGGTTTTGGATTATATATGAAGATTCTGACATTGTATCAGAACAAATTGATCTTGAGTTTATTGCAACAATTATGGTTTGTTGTGCACACACAACCTCCATGTGAAATTACGACGGTTGTGAAGTCCGTGCAAACTGAAACTCGATAAATTTTTTTTGAAGAGAAGTATTGAAGAGAATATCATATGGAAAGAATAAATAAGTTGATTAATTTTATATGTGTAGATAATCTGATTATTTATTACATTAAAAGTTTTGGGTTGAATATTAACATTTTAAAACAGTCAACCCTTTAATCTTATCTCTTTCAACATTAAAGTTTATTCGTCTGGATTATATACAATCTATTAAACAGTAAATTTTATTCTCATCAAAATTCTGCTACGATAAAACTGAGTGTAAAAATCAACCACTTACTCTTTACTACTAATTGATTCATTATAATGCAACTTGCAAAGCCATGACAGACGGTCAAGTTTATGGAAGGTTGCGGTGACCAATTCAATCTTGTCCTTTCATGAGATTCTGTGGCCGACAACACTATATGGCACTAATTAGGCTGTGGAACTCAAAAAAGTTGGCCATTGGAGTTACACTTTCGTCATTTCATTTTTTAAGTTTGAATAACATATTCGTATGGTATTTTGTGTAGATAAGTAAAGTTTATAATAGATTATACTTAAAATGTAAAAAATTATATATATCATGTATGTGCTAATTTGATAAATGTTTATCTAGAAAGATGTATTTTCCAATTTGTAAATTTATCAGAGTTATCTCAAAGTAATATAAAGTTGTAAATTTATCGAAGTTATCTCAAAGTAATATACTTTCTTTCTTATAAAACAATTGTATATATCGATGGCTATGCTAATTATTATAAGTGGATCAATGGTATGCAAATAATCCTTCAATGTGAAACATCAATAAATTAATCAGTTGCAAATTCAGGGCAATACTCCTTAGACACAACTTTAGAAATGGTCGTTAATTTGGGCCAGCGTTTAAAAGTTCGTGGGTTTTTTGTTTTACCATATATCCATGCCATTTGGCCATTCAAACATTAAAAGGCATAATCTAAGTTAACAGGTCGAGATGTCCTTATCGCTGACTTTAGTTGCCTTCGCCAATTTGCAATTTATATGAAGCTGTAATTAAATAAATGAGTCATTTTTACTTTGAAAGAGCCTGGGTCCTTTATCTGTTTTCTCCACGTTTGATTCTCAAGAGTATCAGCAATGGATAAGATTATATATTACGTACAGCCCTAATTAAACATCAACATCTCGGTTATATAATCCCGATCATTTAAATATTAGATTAAATCTCCATGATGCATGCATTTCCCGGGTCAATCACTAGTTAATTTGAGTAATATTGTGAAGTATCGAAACTTAATGATACACGGTCAACCCGCCGGTGCTCATTAATTAGTATGTTGATACGTTGACCGTTATGGCTATCCTAGTTAGTACATTAAGCCATTTCAAAAGACATAAATGGAATCCGTATATACACTGATCATAGACCTAAAAGTTATTTACGCTTCCAAATTCAAATTGAATTGTATTGGGGCGACCCTTATTTTCACTATGTACACAATATTGTATTGGATGGTTAATTATTTTCAGCAAGTATTAATTCCTCAATAAACCCCATCAAGCAAGTAGATCTTTTTTAGGATACCAGGCAAGTAAATCATGTCTTATTTTGATCTATATTGATCGATTGAATAGGATCTTGGGTATTAATAAATTTTGACCAGAAAAACATCTCAAAAAGCATCTTAAATTTTTTCTTAATTTGCCGCTCAAGAAATGGCTAAAAAAGTAAGTCCACTGGCTAGCAAATTGAATTTGTTTGGTCAAATGAACATGAGAAAACGGTGCAACTGTCGTGTACTAATAAATATCTTTTTTACCTGGAAAAAATTACTCCAATTAATATACCATCCACTTTAAAGTTTAAGCATACTTAGAATGACTTTTTCATGTTGTGTGTTGTACGTATACCACAGAATAAAAAAGTCACACGTCTTGTGTTTACCTTGTCTTACAGGCAAAAATGTAATATTATTAATTATTTTGTAAAATAAACAAGATATTCGAATCAAATTATAATTATTTGATATTTAAATACTAAATTTATAAAACAAATTTGAGAGAGAGATTTCAAAGCCGTCAATGTTGACCACCGTCGACCGACCTCTACGAAAACAATCGAGCTTCCAAATCAAGACTTTCTCCAAAGTCAGTCCCTTATCCAATCCCATATTTATACCCATCTCTCCTCAACCTCTTCCCACAACCCAAAAAAAAAAATCCATATCTACTCACACTTCAAAAGTATCACAAAATATATATACATATACCGCAAGTTCGAACATATAGAATCATATAAAAAAAATTATATGGGAAACACAATAACATCAACACCATGTTTCCAATTCAAAGGTGCAAGAACTTCCTCCTCTTCATCAGGAAAAGTGAAGATCATCTTCTGGGAAGGAACAACAACAACCCTAACGGGTAAAAACCACGTAGCCGGAGAGATCATGTTCGCAAATCCGGACAAGATGGTATGCCACGAAGACACCTTCTTCATCGGCCAGCCGATCCCGGCCTTGTCCATCGACGACCCTTTGCTCCCTGGAAGCACCTACTTCATCCTCCCCCTCGACCGGTTCGCGGACGGGATCTTAACCGCGCCTTCTCTCGCAGCCCTAACCTCAAGCCCTACCCGCGCCCCCATCCATTTTCGGGGGTGCCCTTTCGAGTACGTGAAGGGTGTGAATGGTAGGGTTTTGATCAAGGTGGTTCCGGAATTTATTACCAGGATGATATATAGAGGTAAGGATCTTCAAGGAGAAGAAGATACGACGTCGGATGATAATTGCCCTAGTGGTGGATTTCTGAGTACTCCGGAACTGAAGAAACATTATGAGCAGCTTGTTAGGTCTAAGGATCAAACTTGGTCTCCAAAGCTGGACTCGATCTCCGAGTACAAGGTTCGGTATTCTCCTTGTAAATTTATAGGGTTGGAATGGAGAGAAAAGGAGGTTTGGAATTAGTAGACTATCGTGGTATATAGATATATCATAGAAGTAGATTAGTAGTTTGATTATTTTTTCTAATGATGATTAAGCTGACATATATACAATTAGAATGTACATGGGACTCGATTAATTGTCGAAGAACAAGTTAAATAATTGAAGAAAATCAAATTATGATGATTTGTCTTCCCTCTTTGTAAAGTTGGGCTCAGCATTTGTTTTTAATAAATTCTTGTAATCTGGATTATGAGTTGCCACAGTTTTCACGGTGGCGTGAGGTGTTCTCTACAAGTGACTAATTATGTGTTACACTTACACTCATTGAAGCAATCCTTGTTTGAATGAAGATTTCACATATTTAACTAATTCTTCATTTTTCATGTGATACAAATAATTTAATACCGGTAGTTGGACAATAGGGGGTTAAAGTATGGACATTATCATAGCAATCATTCACATAGGTTTCCAAAATTATTTGGTCTTCAAATATAAACCGAGATCGATCGCTATCAAACCACAAATGGCGACAAAATTATAACTATTTGTTCACCTATAGCTCAGGGGAGTATGTGAAACCCATAATTTGCTTACAAATACAAAAAAAGTCATTGATATTGCAATGAACAAATAACTAAGAGCTTTGTTCCATGGGTGGGTTAGTATTCGATTTTGTCTTAAAGTCAGAGGTTCAACAATGTAATTTTTAAGTAATATATGCAATTTTTAGATATATAAAATTAATCCATTTGTCAAAAAAAAAAGGGATTAGATAAATACAGAACGCAGTAACGTACAGAGGCGGCAAAGATGTTTACGGCCGGGGTTAATTTGTCAAACATGAGTTTGTGCAATTATTTAGCACGATGAAGTTGCCGACATAATTATCAAAAATAATCATCGTCAACTGCTCCATTATACAAAAAAACTTTATGCCAAGTGACCTTTGGTCCAGCGGCATAAAGGTGGGGAGAGATTTGGGAAGTTCAGGGTTCGATTCCTGGCATTGACGTTGTAATAGAATAGGTATTAGTATAGAAACTAGAATAGGAACTCAAAAAAAAAAAAACTTTATCACCGGCGGCCATTCATGCACGTTTCATTTTTACTGTAACATTTCAAAGGAGGGATTATTTTTGCTATTGGTAGCCCGCTAGCCCTCGTTCATGAAAAGAACAAGAGTTTGCTGAGAGACGTAGCAATGAAATTTTTAAAGAAGAGCAAAGTTGACCAGGGCCATTAAGTACTATTCAAAGATTGCACGACCAACTATTCTTCATTGACCTTGTGATCCTTAATTTTTAAGTTGAAGCGTCATTGGTAATAAGACAATATTAAACTCCACTTTGGGCATATGTCAAACACTCAATAAATATATAAAGGTAAAATCCATCACAGTAATTGATTCAATTAATGCTAGTGGTTTTCCACTTGAAATTGGAAGGTTGGTGTAATGTAATTCATTCGAGTGATTAGTTTCATAAATCAACACAAATTTTTTAGAGCGTATTTTGTCTTCACTTGCACGTATCCAAAATTTTTTTTTAAGAGATCACCCATTTTGATCTTACTCCAGGTCATATATGTTTAACATATGAATTCTATGTCAAAAAATTGCACTTCTTAAACATTTTAAGTGGTACAAATATTTGTAAGTACCACCAACTTGGCCCCTTAATCTCTCTAGTACTTGATTCATTAAAATGAAACTTGCAAAGCTATGACAGACGGTCAATTTTATGGAAGGTTGCCGTGACCAATTCAATCTTGTTCTTTCATGAGGTTTTTGTGGGCGAGAAAACTACGTGGTAATAGTTAGGCAGTGGAACTTAAAAGCATGGCCTGTTGAGCTGCATCATCGTTATTTCAATCGTATGAATTACGATGACATTACTAAGATAGGTATGAAAAAAATTATTATTCAGTGAATTGTTTCCTTGTAAATGATTTGATAATACTTACATATATTTGTAAAAAATCGAGAGCTATGCTAATTGTTATAAGTGGAGTTCAATGGTATGCATACAATGCTTCGATATGACGCAAAAATCAATTAATCAGTTGCTTAGACACGACTTTAGGAATGGTAGTTAATTTGGGCCGGCATCGAAAAGTTCGTGGGGTTGATGGTGATGTCATTGATCCGATCAGAACCTTACAACAAGCTTCTTATTTTAGTGTTGAGTTTTACGGGAATCAGATACGAATAGGTAATTGCGTGGCAGTAATGTATCATTTTGATCCTACTCTGGGTCGTACATGTTTAACATATGAATTCTTTGAGAATGTGTATCATCTTGGCCTTGTGATGGAAGGTCACACAGACTTGCGAATTGCTCAATCCTACTTGAAGCGGAACTGCTTGCTATTGAGCTCAGCCTCAATTTGGTTAGTCAGAAGTTCTGTGGCTTTCATGTGGTAGTGGAAACAGTCTCTTGGCATACAATTTCGTGAATGATCTCTCTTCCTCAGTTTGTTAAGTGGAATCACTCGTCATTAGGCTTAGGTTAATTTTGGCTGATTTACTAAATTGTAGGTTAACTTTTGTTCATAGATTGCTTAACCAAGTAGCTGATTAGTTGAGCAAAAATTGTATGTTAGGGTTTCTTCCGGGTAACTGACTTGTTGTTTTTCAAGGTGAACTTGATGTTCTCCTATATTCTGACTTCCCTACTTAAGGGGTTAATATATTGGTTCTATCTTGTCCCTAAAAAAAGTGTGGCAAAAAAATATATAGCATCAATTGAACATAAGTATGATTTATTACAAAGATCTACCCATTTTTTTTCTAAATTTGACTCTTTCTTATTTTCTCTTTAATTTTTTTATCTAACTGTTAGTTTCTCAAATTCTGCTACTTGACGTGACGAAACCATTATAAAATGTCATTATAAAATGTCTTTATTTTGTTGTATAAAAATACTTTTGTTATATTATTTGGACTATGAATATCCCCGCCATTTGGCCATTCAAACCGTACAAGGCATAAACTAAATTAACAGGTGGAGATGTCTTATCGCCGACTTTTGTTGCTGTCGCCGACTTGTAATTTCATTGAAGCTGTAATCAAAAAATGAATAATTTTGCTTTAAAAAACACGGTCCTTTGTCTGTTTTATCCACGATGATTCTCATTAGTATCAGCAATGGATAAGGATATATTACGTACATCCCTAATTAAACATTAACATCACTGTGATATAGTCCCGCTCATTTAAATATTAAATTAACATTTCTCTTCTTCTTCTGGATGCTATTTCCCAAGTCTAATTAAAAACATATCTTCTACTTTAAAATAAAATAAAACTTATATCACCTAGTTTTTCAATATTTATTGAATAACTATTTTAATTTTATATCAAATAAAATATTTAAATATGACAAAATTCTTTCAAATAATTATCATTTCTAATAACCTAACTCCATGATCTTTCACTAATTAATCTTGGTATTGGATCAAAACTTAAATGATACACGGTCAACCCGCGGTACTCATTAAGTTGTCTGTTGCGTCAGATACGTCGACCGTATCCTAGTTATTACATGAAGTCATTTGAATAGACATAAATGGAAATCCGTATATACACTGATCGTAGACATACAATTTATTAACGCTTCCAATTTTCAAATTGAACTGTATTGGAGCGAACCTTTTTTCAGTAACTACACAATCTTGTATCGGGTGGTTGACTATCTCTAACAAGCATTAATTCCTCAGTAAACTCCACCGAGCAAGTAAATCTTCTTTTTTTTTTGCGATACCATGCAAGTAAATCATGTCTGATTTGGATCCATATTGATCGATTGAATCTTGGGTATTAAGTAATTTTGACCAGAAAAATATCTAAAAATCTCTTAAATGTGTTCTTAATTTGACTCTCAAGAAATGGCTAAAAAATAAGTACATTGGCTAGCAAATTTATTTGTTTGGTCAAATGAACTTGAGAAAAACGGTGTCATTGCAGTGTAATAAGATACTCCAATTAATATCGCATCCAAGTTAAAGTTTAAGCAGCCGAGTGACCATTTGGTCCAGTGGCATTGTTCCCACTCATGTGGGGTGAAGTTTAGGGTTCGACTCCTGGCATAAACATTTCTGATCTAATAAAATAGGATTTAGAATAGGATAAAAAAAATTAAAGTTTAAGCATACTTAGAATGACGTGTTCATGATGTGAATTATGCCTATACCACATAACCAAAAAGTCCAACACCCCGACATTTAACTAATATTTGAGTCTATATGTTTTAAATGTTAAATATTTATCAGAATATATATGTTATTTCTTTAAAAAATTATTTGACTAAAAGATAAATTAGCCAGAACTAAATATTGAAATTATTAATAATGAAATTTGAAAGAGAGATATATTTCTAACTTCTAAGCCGTCAATGTTTACCAGTGACCTCTATGAAAACATTGAGCTTCCAAATCAAAACTTTCTACAAAGTCAATACCTTCTCCAGTACCATATTTATACATATCTCTCTCCAACCTCTTCCCACGACCAACCAAAAATCAAATGTGATAACACGTCAAAGTAGGATGACAAAAATGTTCATAGCATATCAGATCTTGCTTTTATCTTGTATATCAGAGTTTGTTAAATTTTTCTAAGTCTAAAATAGAATATGGGTATAGATTTCCATTTGAAGATGGGGTCTAGTGTAGAATATAAATTCTATAAAATTTTATCCTACATTTATATATTTATCATTATGTAGACATTATCTTAACTAGATCCTAAATAGATTATAATTAGACCTTTTATTGATATTTATTATATAATTTATAATTTATTTTTAAATATTATAGAATATTCTCCATGAAATTATTTTTAAATTTTTTTATTAATGTAATAGATATTTCACGATAAATCTTTATATATTCTTTATGATTTAGTTAAAGTTTATATATATAATTAAATTTTATGTTGAAAAATCTCTTCATAAGACCATGTAGCCTCCATAAATTTTGAATATAAAGATATGAGTCTAATAATTTTTAAGAGTATAGGATAAGTTATGAGTCTAATTTTTAAAATTTAAGATATGATTAATATCCTACCAATATCTTACCCTACTCTACCAATAGCCATCTCTATTTGAAATACCACAAAATGTATATACAAGCGCAACAACGAACATAAAAACAAATTATATGGAAACACAATAAAATGAACACAATGTTTCCAATTCAAACGTCCAAAGTCTTCCTCCTCTTCATCAGGAAAAGTGAAGCTCGTCTGCTGTGAAGAAACAACAACCACCCTAAGTGGTAAAACCCACGTGGCCGGAGAGATCATGTTCGAGAATCCGGACAAGATGGTATGCCACGGAGACACTTTCTTCATCGGCCAACTGATCCTGGCATTGTCCATCTACGACCCGTTGCTCCCTGGAAGCACCTACTTCATCCTCCCCCTCGAACCGGTTTGCGGACAGGGTCTTAACCACGCCTTCACTTGCATCCCTAACCTCCGAGGTTTAATATAATTACGCTTTTAGTACCCGCAGTTTAGTGCGGTAGTGTCTCTTCTAGGGTTTTTTGTACACGCAGGTTTAATATAGCGACTAGCTGTCAGAGAAAGAAGGAATTGGAAACTACAATAGTTATCCTGCGCAATTATTGGTAATTGGAGATTCTCTTCTCAATAAAAGATTCAACCTTGCAATGACTATCTACAACTCATCAATTGATTGATTGTGTCCTCAATTAGTTTATGTAAGCATTGTAATTATGCTAATGCTCTTGTGTATATATAGGTATGTAACATCAATTAATCAACAACACACTCAATTATTCTTTCAATTGTCTTCTTGTACATGGTGATTAATATATACCATTACCTTTAAAAAAAATTAAGTTTTTGCTGTTTAAACTCAAAAAATCTCTTATCACCTAAACTTTATCTAACAGTTTGATTTGTTAAAAGTTATTGATTTCTTATGCTTTCACAAGTAGGGATGGCAGAAATGCCCATACCCTATTGGTCTGACCCTATTCTTACCCTGCGGGTCGATGGTCTGTTGACTTTGACTGCGTCTATTGTAGGATATGAGTATGGATCTACATTTGAAGGTAGGGTCTATAGTAGGTATAAATCATATGAATTTTTACTCTACCATTACCCATTTACCCTAATTTAGACCCTACCCTAATTAGACCCTAACTAGACCCTGATGAGACTCTAACTATACTTATTATTATTATTTGTTACCTATAAATTATAATATATTTGTTAAATATTCTAAAATATGCTACGTAAAATTAACTTTTAAATTTTTTTTATTGATATACTAAATATTTCATGATAAATCTTCGTATATTTATTATGATTCAGTTAAATTTTATATATATAATTAAAATTTTGTGTTAAAAAAATATCTTGCATTTAAATCAATAGTCGGACCGCATAAGACCCTTTAGACCCTTTAGACCCTACGGACCCTGAGGGTAAGGGTATGGATCTAGTATTGAAAATTCGTAAGGATCGAGGTTAGGGTATGATCTGACATTTCAGACTAAGGTATAGGTAGGGTCCTACGAATACCCTACCCGACCCTACCCATCGCCATCCCTATAATCACAAGTTGGTAGTAAAAGAATACTATTTGAAGATTTTATTGCACAGCCGGATTTGAGAGAAGTCGGAAGGCCGGAGTTGAGTTACATGACTTATGAGACTGGAAAGCCCAAATCGAAGTTGGATTATGCTGACAAGTGAGTTGGATTGCCTAACAGAGCCCATAACTAACATTCAATAAAACGAATCCCATAACTGTACATGGTATATAACCTTTATTTTTTGTAAATGACAAAAAGAGTATTATACTGAGGAAAAATAGAATAAATCACATAAAAAGGTCATACTGATCCAAATCCAATTAGCGGGACAGAGATAGGGGGAGGAACATGAGCCATGTACAGTGAACAGAACAGAGATTAAAAAAAGTCAAATAAAAAGTAATGCCTCAGTAACCCCAATATCTGGAACGACCGACCGACCGACCTCCGTGACAAAGAAGCTCGGGATGATTGAAGCAATCAGGGTCTGTGACACGTGTCCCAACAGGTACGGCTTGCAGGACTCTCTCACAAAAGAGCCTTGTGATTCATTTTGGTCAAATTCAGTCTAGTACAAAATGATTTGACTTAATTCCAATTAAGTACACACGTCGCAGCTTGGAAAAAACGTATTTTGTGATTCCACACAAATAGCGCGTGGGAACAGACCCTGTCTTACGAAGAGTTTTAGGACAAGGACCAAGACGCTGGGCTCGAGGCCATTAGTCCTTCCTTCCATTTTCCCCAATAATTTTTTTAAAAAAAGAAAGCGACTTGGGCTTTGGAATGTGCGCCTCTCTGAGAAAGCTGCTGCCCTACGCCTAACTCCTACACCTACCTACTTACCTACAACCCTAACCCTAACCCTACTTGCCTACTTTTGAGGCTTAGATTAGATCTGCGCTCCATTATTACCGTATCTATCTCCGCCTATGTCCTGCAGCTACTCTGCCAAAACGAGTCGAAACAACCGGCAAATGGCGTTATTTTACCATAATTAGTTTGGGTATTTTAATATTTCAAGAAGAAAAGAAATAGATCTTTATTTGTCTATTTTTTCAATAATTATCATACTTTAAAATCTATCTATATTGATATTCTTGGCACAAGAAAAGATTTCACTATACATGAAGGATGTTTGGGCTTT
This sequence comes from Hypericum perforatum, assembly GCA_012979155.1. NCBI lineage: Eukaryota > Viridiplantae > Streptophyta > Magnoliopsida > Malpighiales > Hypericaceae > Hypericum > Hypericum perforatum. The sequence continues at coordinate 161,572 of SOPF01027141.1, read as the reverse complement.
TTTTCTTTGGAAATATTCAAATTATTTTTTGACATTAAATATCATAAAATATGTTGTCCATATTAAAAATAAGAGCAAATTGCTCTCAGGTCCCTAGCGTTTGCTAAAATCACTATTTTCGTCCCTCCTGTTTCGGAAAAATACTTTCGTCTCTCACCTTTGTTTAATTATCACTCTTTGGTCCCTTGTTCCGGTTTTGGAAAATTTATCCGGTACCCAGGGACCTAAAATGACTCTTTTGCCATTTAGTTAAAAATTAAAAAAATATAAAAAAATTGTTTTTTTCTTGTTTGATTTAGGTTGAGGAGATTGAGACTCTTTTGCTCAAATGACACTTTTGCCCTTTTGCCCTTTTTTATCTTATTTTTTTAATTTTTAAATAAAGGGCAAAAAAATCATTTCAGATTCCTTGTTACCGGAGAAATTTCCTGAAACTGGAACCAGGGACCTTAGAATAACATTTAAGCAAAGTAGGGGGACAAAAATCTCTTTTTCGAAACAGGAGGGACGAAAATAGTGATTTCAGCAAAGGTCAGGGATCTGAGGGCAATTTGCTCTAAAAATAACTAAAAGTTTGAGTATTTTTTCTTATAATGGTTGGTTCAACCGACAATTGCTCGATGAGAGTCCTCGAGAAAAATATTTCCGGCCGAGGCTCGGAATGAAATAGAATATCTTAGATTTTTAAATTTGAAAAATGTAAAATTTTTTGAATTATTTCAAAAATATCTCTCTATAAGAAAATTACACCCAAAAGTAATCCCAAAAGTTCTTAAACAATATTGTTTATCACGATAAAAGAATTATTTATTTTTTTATACTAATTATGACTAAAAACAAAAACTTTTAGTTAAAAGAGATTAACACTTTATTATACTTTCTGATTTAATCTGAATTGATCATTCCAAAAATTTCATAAACGAATTATATTGACCATAAAAGGAGACGACACAATTTCATTATTATTTATAATTTCTACCAAACACTTATATAATTTTTTAGTCGTAGTTTATTTTGGAAATCCTTTACTTGAATGTTCGATTCTTATGGTTTTTTATTCTCCATCGTCTCCACTCATATCTCTCTGTGTTTGATTGGCTTGGCTTAGAATTCTGTTTCAGCATTTTGTTCAATGTTTATGTATTTCTCTATCTATATTGTAAAAAGGTTATTATAACATATATTCAAGCTACTCTTCTAAAAAAATTCTACATCCCACCTTCTAACAAAAAAAATCCCCCCACGCGCTGTCCTTTTTCTAAACTAGTCCTAGGTGCAGCAGATCTTCTGGCGAATAATGCATATTTAATTGTTCGTAATTTGGTTTACAGAAGACAAATGAAGTGTCTGGTCTGAAAATGGCTCGCTAATTACGTTGAAAAGAAAATTATTCTCTAATCAAACGTGGTATCTGACTCTGAGGAACATTTTATTGTGCAACTTGGACTTATTAAGAGTAAATAAGCACCCAGAAAATTATGATAATGATTACGTAATGACGAGCGGCGGGAACTCAGTTAACAAGATCTCGGGTTGATGGTTATTTCCTTTTGGATTTGCGTAGGTTACTAGGAAACGTGGTAACTAAATATAAAGATATAACGTGAAACAATTAAATATACAAGTTGGTAATTCAGACGTACACTATTTTAATTTCATCTAACTGGGTTAAGCGTTAGAACCTCAACAGTGAAAAAAATACTTTCACGTTGAGAAATTTAATTAATGAATAAATTGTCTTCAGGTCTCTAACCTTTGCTAAAATCACTATTTTCGTCCATACTGTTTTGGAAAAGAGGATTTCGTCCTCCATCTTTACTTAATTAACACCCTTAGGTCCCTGGTGCCGGAATCGGAAAATTTCTCCGGCACCCAAGGACGTAAAATGTTTCTTTTGCCCTTATTCAAAAATTAAAAAAAAAGAGTACTCTTCCTCCTCCTCTCCTCCTTCTCCTCTCCTCCTTTTCTCTCCTCTTCCACCCACCTCCTTCCTCCTCCTCCCTCATCCTCTAATCCCCCTCCCCTTCTCCGCCCTCCTCTTTCCCCCTCTTCTTCCTTTCCTCCCCCTCATCTGCCCTCCTCCTTCCACCTCTCTGCTCCTCCTCTTATCTTCCTTCTCTGTCCTCTTCCTCCACCTATCCTCCCACCTCTCTCTTCCTCCTCCATCCTCCTTCTCCTATCATTCTTCTCCCTCCTCCTTGCCTCTTATGGCAGTGTTTTTTTAACTTTTGAACGCAAGGGCAAAGGAGACATTTTAGGTCTCTGGGTGCCGGAGAAATTTTCTGATTCCGGTACCAGGGACCTAAGGGTGTTAATTTAGCAAAGATGGGGGACGAAATCCTCTTTTTTTAAACAATAGGGACGAAAATGGTGATTTTAGCAAAGGACAGGGACCTGAGGGCAATTTGCTCTTAATCAATTTATTTTGAGCTTCGGGTGGAATATAAACCTGGGTCCCACCTAAACAATTGGCGGTGTCAATTCGGCCGTCGGTGTGAATTGGTTTGCGGTTAACCGGCGGTAATGAGCATATGCCAAATTGTAAAAAAGTCCAACACTAATTTGTAATTTTAAGTCTGTACGGACGCTCATCGCCGGTGGTCGGTGATTAATTAAAGTTTCGAATAAATAAAGGATGGCCGAAAGAGAAAAAAAAAAGCCCATCAAGTCGTACTCAAAAAGAGGAAAGAAAGCCCATTCGCACATGACGTGGGTAAACTAAACACTCTCTTTTCGCTATTTTTCAGCAATTAGGATCTAGATAATTACTGTTGGGAAACTATGAGAGAGAAACTATTCAAAATTGATTAAAAGTGATATATGTTCAATTTACACAAAGTATTTAAATAATCGCAATTTGAAATAAAGTTCCACAACTTATAAATTCCAATATCGAATTAGAGACAAATGGAGAGGGGGGATGGAAATTTGAAGAAACGAGGACAAAGACACGGTGCTCGAGGAAAAGGGGCTAAAAAGAAATTTAATGATAATAGAAAGGGGGACAGCTCTACCTCAATTAACGGAGGTGGCGTGCTTTCTCCACTCAGCCGTACACTCTTTCTAGGGACCCCACTTCATTTCTAATCCTTTTTACTTTTTACTGAATTTTTAACTTATCTGAAAATATAATTATATTTCAACTACTGAAAAAACCATTCAGAAATTTTGTAAAAGGGGAGGTGAGATATGATTTTAAATTTAAAATAATTTAGACTTTTCACGAAAATTAAATTGTGAAAATGTCAGTTTTTGGCATAAAAACGATTATTTAAAAATTGTTGTTTCGCCGCACGTAAAAGAGAATGGGGAGGAGCTATTGATCCCACCCACCAGGTCACGAACTCATAAATTATTATTTAAATATAATCATGCCCCATACACAGTTGCTAATACTTTCTCCCAAAGTCACTCTTCGAGTCATTATTGTTGCAACTTGCAAGGGTTAATTGTCGACGAAAAGGAGGATTTGGGTGCTCGAGTAATTGAATAGCAAGTAGGCTACTGCAGCTCGAATACTTGCTTGGATTGTGTCATTTAATGACATGTGATCGAATTATCGCATTATGTGTTTGATCATTGCTTTTGGCTTATACATTCGGTATCTCTGGTCATCCACTTAACTAATTAACACTGATTTAAAGTGTGCATAATTTTTGAAAAGTAGTAAAAAATACGAATACATTAGATCTGAATTCATATTGCTACTCACTCTTTGGCACAATATTATTGGATCTATGGTAATATAAAATATATATATATATATATATATCATTTTTTAATTACACTATTCTAATGCAATAGTCAATCTTCCAGAATAAAATTTCGTTCGTTTCTTCAATTTTGAAGTCCAATGTGATTTTGGTATTTATATTTCTCATTTAATCTAGGAGAATCACATGTCTTTCTCCTCGTGATGTAAGTTATTTTGGTTTAATAAAATATTAAGTTACAAGGTTAGCCTAGAGAAAAAAAATATAGTAATATTTCAGACAAAACAGGAGGCTGGGACACCAAGAAACTCGTAGCCCGAAGCTCAGGAGCAGTGGTAAACACATAAATATAGAATATGGATAAAGAAGGTAGCTTGTAGGATGCGTGATTAGTATGCAATAATTGGTCATGAGTGCTCCAATTAAGAGGTCCACCTATAATTAAGCTCAAGATTAGGACTAGACGCAACTATAGTCTGAAAGTTGCACTCTACATTTTAGCAACTAGCGGGTTTAGGGTTGTTAAAATTATGTAACCCTACGATGGCCAATCGATTTTCTATTTTTGGGAAAATTCATGGATTTTTTTTGTTTACTCAGACGGGCAAGAGGGTGAAGTTTTTCATCTGAAACAGAACTTCCCGTTTTTGCCCTTTTAAGCGAATTCCTTTTGATGCAGGCAATGTGATGTGTAACTTTCATAAAACATGAAAACCTATATAACATTAACAATAGTGACTAACCCAACTTGCAAAGGGAATAAAGGAGCATGAGAAGTAGAACTGTAGAAGATTCTTGAGGGTGCAGAGTTTTACGAAGCAACGATTAAAACCTCGGTGAAATTCTACACATATTTCAGAAGTTTTACATACCAAAAATAGAAGGTTTCTTGGTATATTGCACATTAATTATATGATCTATGTATTTTTTTCATATAAGTTTTTTTACTATGTCAAAATTTGAATATTACACCTCATTGAATTTTGTAAATACTTTTAATATTAGGCTACCGACCATTTGGTTTCTCATTTATGTATATTGTATTTGGATTGAGCCTTTATTTTATTTTTAACAGAAGGATTGAGCCTTTATTGATATCTCAATTTTATTAGGAATGTAGTTTGGTCTAGTCATTTGTCTTATATACTTGTAATCATCTTTCGTAAGAATAGTAGAGAAACATTAGTTTGCAAGTGGTTTGACAAACCAAATTAACAAATTCATTAAATTTTGGTTTCATTTTTCTCCATTATCCGGAATTGCATATTAATTTCCAACATGTTGGACCTCAAGCTTTTCGTATATCGGGATACTTTTAAGGGAAAATGCAATAATTCAGAAAATGTGTATCATTATATTACTCGCTGATTGGGAGAGAATAGAAAGCATGAAAAACAAGCCCATATTTTGAATAATAAATTGAAACAAGGTTTACTTAAATTATTTTGAAACAATGTTGTTTTTTCATTTAAATTTAGCACGTTAAACTAAGACCATCCGCATTCACGCCTCCGCTACAGCGTACGCCATGGACGTCACGTCAACCGTGTCCCTGCTCTCAATTTTAGTGCACAATATACCATCACTATAGTGTCACGCCCTTCGCGCCAAGTCATTTTTTTTCAGCTAAGTTTTTTTAAAATTTAGCTAACTGTATTAAACTTGAATATTATTTCGAGTAATTTCAAAAAATGCTAAATTTAATTTCGAACCAACCAAAATAAGAATTTTCCAAAATAAAAAATTATTTATAAATAATTCCAAATTACAAATTTGTGAAATTGAAAATTAAATATAACTTGATTTTTAAGATATATAAGTGCATGGTTAGGGTTTAGAGTTAGGGTAAGAGTATAGGGTTTTGAGGTTACGGTAAGAGTTTATGATCTATGGTATTTAAAATACATAAAAATATGTATACATAAGTTTTTCCAATTACATAAGTGCATAATTTACATCATAAGTACATAATTTACATCAAATTATATAATTTAAATAACATAACATAGATTATTGTATACAATTGATTTTATAAAATTATTAAAGCATTAAAAACCATGTAGTTCAAACATAATATTGAAAAAATGGTATAAATAATTTTTAATTTTTTTTAAAGAAATATGTTTTTTGAAACAATTATTAAAAATTATAAAAAAAATTAAAAGTTTTAAAAATTAAATAAAATATCAAAAGTGGCAATACGAATGAAAAAAATATTTTTCTAACATTAAATTAAATACTTCTTGATATTTGTCCAATAAATTAAATTATTCTTTGATATTCGTAAATTGTACATACTAAACATATTTAATTAAAATAATTTATCAATGAATTGACGTAGGAAAATGGTTAAGCACTCTCTTTCTCTGCTGCGCATGGTCTAAGTACCAAAACTTTGAATAATATTTGATTTTGCTCTCTATCTGAATAAAATTTTTCATTCCATGAAGCGGTGAGGGATACAATTGAACAATGTTGTTTAGTGCCGGAAAATCTATGAAATGGTCAGACAGAATATTTGATTTCTGTTGTTTTCTTGGTGGCAGCACTCTTTCCCTTGTCAATAGTCTTCCTTCATATCGCTATCATATCTTTTGAGTTCTTGAACTTCTTCGATTATTTTAAATATTTGTTTTCACCTCATCTTTGTCCGCTAGTGCTGTTGCAAAAAAATGTACGACATAATTCTTGTCCCAAAAAATGTAAAACATTGTTTTTTACGGAATTGGAAAGAAAATGTACATGGATCAAATACAACTGAAGTTCCAACATATCATATTACATTTTTACAAGTTCCATATGATATCAACATATCACGTATCTCTGATCCATTTTATTTTGGTCAGTAAAGCACTGTGTGAGAGTCAACGCCATGCTTAGAATTATTATCGTCTGGGACTTGACATTTCTGATAAATACTGATAAATGATTGACAAGATTATAAGCAAACAGCCACAACATCTTTTTTTTTTTTAATGTTAGGTTAGGTTTTTGTCCACTTGCAGTTTGGGAAGCAGCAATTTGGAAAATTCTGCATCGATGATCCAGTTATATACATATACATACATATATCGTGTCACATGTACATTATAAACTTAATAAAGGCTTGCGTGAAAATCAAATGGAGGGTATATATTCATCAGATTGTATAGCCTTGATATTGTTTACATAGTATAAATTTGAAAACGTAAGCATCAGTTGGTGGAGACGAGTCGAGAGAATAAGTAGATTCACAAGAAAGAAATGATGATCATCAATGATATTAAACCACAAGGAGCGATACAGCAAAGTTCCCCCAACTACAAAGAATCTGAAACCAGCACTAAAATAAATCCGACTTTTGTCCTTCCCAAATTATTCCCACACATGGGTGCAAATAAAGACACTTTAATTATGAGCAAAATCTTGTCCATATATATTAGTAGACTATGTTGGATAGGGCAAGCTATATGGCTAGATAGCAATTAGGAGACCTAATAACGTTCCATAATAAAAGTAAAAGAGAAGAACCTATATTTACTAAAATAAATCAAAATGTATACGAAATTTGATTTTTCCTAGGGTCCAAAGAATCTCTCTTGACGTGCGGTACTTACACGAATTGTGGATGCAATGTATGTACCCGCAGCATAAAGATTAAATAAAGATAAGAACATATAGTAGCAGGCTTTTCTAGTAGAGAAGACACACGTCGAAATCCAATACCCCTTGCGAGTGTATGCTTTTATCTTTTACCTTGACGAGATTGAAGGGGGGAGGGTGTAACCTAATTGTGTTGTATTTATCTATGACGCGTGCAATGTACGAACTAATTAAGGACGAGGACGTTAGTGGAGGTTGAAACATACGCCATGTTCTCGTGTGTTAGAGGAATATTTTTCACTCGGTGCTAGCAAGCAATGTCACGAGGTACTCTCGCCTAAGTGACACACGAAGATTTCTCAACCATGTTATTTTTTGTTTTTTAAAAATCTATTTTTTTGAAGAAAAAAAATTTATTGTTCCATTTTGCACCATTCTATTATAACAATTTTTTATGTCGTTTCAAACATTATAAATTATTTTGTAATCAATAATATAGTTAATGTGATTTCGAATTTTTTTGAATTTATGTGACAACAAATTATGTTATTCAATTTTATAGTTAATTATGAAATTTTTATTTTTATAATTCCAATTATTTATAATTTTTGTATTTTAAAATTATTATTTTTGTTACTTTGAAATTAATATTAAAATTAATATTAAATGTTTTCAATATTAACGATATTGACACAAACAACAAAGAAACTACATGAACGAGACAGCTAGGGAACGTTAGTGGAAAATGGAAATAGTCTTACGGGCGCCTAAAGAATTAGCTGCTTTTTTATCAAAAAAAAGAGAAAAGAATTAGCTGCTTGAGTCTAAAACAAAATGGAGACCGAGTAATTGGTTCAGGTAACATACATTATTGAAGTGAAAAACCTAAAGTGTTGAGTACAGAAATAATATGAGGAGTTGGGTGATTTCAGGATTGATACAATGCTATATATATTCAACCACAGGCATGTACCAATGAAGTTCGTAAATTCGATTTAGTTGTGTCCAATACTCACCAATTAATAATTTTAACTGAAAAAATCGTTGTTAAATATATCCAATAATATTCAATTCCACCGTAAATATTTATAAACTACCCGCATTTAATTAAACCTGCACCCCTCTTTTCGCAAGACGACAATCTTGAAAAATCTTCTCCTGCTTTTCTGACATTATTTTTAAATTTTCATAAACAGTTAATAACTAGAAATGGTAAGAGTTCCACACCCACTATGTTCCAAGAAAATTAAGAGAATCAAAACATTTTTCGTATATTCCAAGAAAATTTAAATTGAAAGGTGTCATGTGACATTTGCCCACGATGGTAAAACTAGACAACAAAACATATACTTTAATATTAATAATATTATCATTACTATTTCAAGTCTCTCTCTTCAGCTTATTTATTTACAAAAATTGACATTGGTGGTGGTGGTGGTGATGAAGATGATGAGTACTAATGTGAAACATTAGTTTTTTGTCTGAAGAACATTAAATACTATTATTATAATTAGAAAGTGGAAAAAAATTATAATGTCTTTAGGTTTGTATTAAAGGGTCGTTGTTACAACTTCTTCCACTGCTCCTTCTTCTTCTTTCTTCTACTACTGAACTCTGATCTGATCTTCTGCTTCTTTCTCAGAGACCAAAAGGAAAAAATAAAAATTTAAGAGAAAGAGAGAGCTGGATCATCCTTCCTTCCTTCCTTCCTTCCTTTCCTCTCAACTCAAGAAGCCCCACCACCTCCTTCACTTTCACTTCCACAACCACTTTTTTAGGTTTTTCTTTTTCCTTTTTCACCTCTTTTGCTCTCTCTCTTTTTCTATCCCCAACCACACATAACCCCCAAACAAAACAAGACACTTGTTTGGTTCTCCTCATTATATCTTCTCCCTTCCTTCCATCTCTCTTTCTTTCTCTCTGAGCCTACCATCAGTAAGGATCAGTAGTAGCAGCAGCAGAAAGAAACCCACAGTTCCCTACTACTAACTCCTACCACACAATAAAACAACTAAAACCACACACCCCCCCAATAGAATTTATTGACTTTCAATAAAAACCCAACAAATAAAACAAAATTCCGACCTTGAGAAACTCAAAATAAAGAGTAGAAGAAGATCAGGAGACAAACAGTCCAGCCCCACTTCCTCCTTCCCTAGAATTTCCTTTCACTTCCCTTATTTTTTTCCCTACACACTTTTATATAATTCCATACACAGTAATTTACATAATATAGTTCGTATAAGATTGTGTGTTATTTTCCCATGTGAAATAGTAGTAACTATTATATACCAATTTTATATTATAACTTTCAGGAGACTAACGTTGTGGCTAATACAAGGGGTGGAGGTAATAATAATATTAGTAGGCAGCTGCTCCCGGACACTGGGGCCTTCGCCGACTGGTCGTCCGCCCCCAACCCGTCCGCCTCCACCGCAGCAACCATTCGAGCAATTGCTGGACCGGACGACCTGTCTCTGGGCTTCAATGCCGGCCCATCTCAGGCGGCCTCCGCCCTCCCCACCTGGCTCCCAACCTCCTCGTCTGCTGCGAACCGCACCCTCAACTACGCGGCCGCAGCCGCAGCTGCCGCTGCCGCCTCGCTCCCACCGGAGATGTCCATGTTCGTGGTCGCACCCGCTGGCTCCTACCACTCCCACCACCACCACCTCCACCATCACGAGTCTTCGCTTAACCTCTCCGCCGACCAGCTTGGCGTCGGGGTCGGCGTGATCCCCCTCCTCACCGCCGGCCCGGTCCTCCCCCACCACTCGGGCAACGACGTGGACGACATCCAGGACTTGTTAAGCAGCCGGGGCCAACGAGGTGGGGTCCACCATTTCTGGCAGAGCCAAGCTGGAGCTACTACCGCGAATAATGCAAATTCCAATAATGCCCACATGCTTCAGGGAGGGAGCGGGGGTATAAGCGGGAATAATAATTCGGGGGGCTCGTCGGGGACTGCCACTTGTCAGGACTGCGGGAACCAGGCAAAGAAGGACTGTAGCCATAACCGGTGCAGGACGTGCTGCAAGAGCCGGGGGTTCGACTGCACCACGCACGTGAAGAGCACGTGGGTGCCGGCAGCCAGGCGGCGGGAGCGGCAGCTCATTGGGACGGCCAGCGGCGGGGGCGGTACGGTCTCATCGGGGTCGACCTCTCATGGGGTGAAGAAGCCTAGGCTTATTGGTTCGCAAGGGGCCACAACTTCTCACACTTCCACTTCCAATAATACGGCTACTCCTCCTAGGAGCTTCGATACAGGCTCTAGCCACCAAGGTGATTATGTCTTTTCGCACTTCTTAACGAACATTGATTAAAATATATAAGATGAGCATGTTTACAAATATGAAAAATCTAACCAATTCATTATTTTTATTTTTTGGATTGAATATGGAAATTTTAACACGATACTACAGCAGATTAATCTTGTTGCAATTGTTAAACTCACACGGTTCCTAAATATGGCGATTCTAATTTGCTACAAATTGTCATTACTTTTTGTTTGATTCAAACCTAAATTTATCATTGTTCATTACCTTTTTGTAAGAAATACCAATAGGGATCTGACAATTCATTCAAGTTAGTTACTTTTATAAATAAAATCTTGTTAAGGGCTTAAACCGGTGTTATAACAAGTCGAATTCTCGTCTCTTCCTTGTACCGTTTTCTCACACCGTTAGAGGCTTAGAGCAAACGCTCATTGTTTATTTTTCAGTGCCCTTTAGTTTTGATGAACTTAGGGTTTCGTGCCTGAAGATCGATGATTAGTTCTTACATAATTTTTTAGGCATGTTACTGCTTTTGCTGGTTCATTAGGGTTTGGTGGATAAGTGGTCAGATCGTTTTACGTCTGGTAATTATATGCTAGCGCTAGGGTTTGTGGGCTGCTTTGGTTTTTGAATTTTACTCTTATGAAATTTTAAGATGCGAGCTTCAAGGAGTCATTGCCGGGGCAAGTGCGTGCGCCGGCGGTGTTCAAGTGTGTGAGGGTGACGGCGATGGACGATGGGGAGGACGAGTACGCATACCAGGCGGTGGTGAAGATTGGTGGCCACGTGTTCAAGGGGTTTCTTTACGACCAAGGTGTTGTTGATCAGCAGACAAGGGATGGCTTCCCTAACATGTCGGAATTGCACCTGGGTGGAGGCGGTGGCAGTGGCGGAGGTGGCACTGCCGGGAGAAGTGGGCAGCAGTCGCAGATGATGGATCCGGCCGACGTGTATGGAGGATCTGGCGGAGGAGGAGGGATGCTCGGAGGTTCAGGCTATGGTAACCCCATGAACTGATTTGACTACTACGAAGTTAAACGATTTGAAGTCTAATTATCACTATAATTATGATCAATTCCCTTGAAACTAGTGATCGCATTGCTATAATATATGTATAGCCTTAGCCGTGGATCGATGATCGGATGATTATTGTTAATAGGGTTTTCCCGGCCGGTTGCATTAATTTGCATGCATGTGTTATTACTCATTTTCAAGAAATGATGTTATTTATTCGATCCTTCTATTTTTCTTAATTGTGTTATGTGCTTCTTTCATTTGGACAACTATTCTTGTTTGATGAGAGACATTGAAACTAGACATCAGAGCGAAATATTGCACTGTCTCAAATTTCAATGGTATATTGCTAAAACAAAGCTTACCGGTGAGAACTCTTCCATTCTTCTAATTTTTGTTTCTGAAGTGATATTTATGGATGCTACCAATCACTGGCTGTATAAAATAGAAAACATACAATTAAGATTACAATTTGGAGTCGGTGAGTGTACATCTTTGGCATATTGGCTCTATGTTCACAATGGAGAAAAGAGCAGCAATCATAGGATGTCAAACTACTCTTAACGGAGCCCCAACTGGAGAACATTCTCAACTGATGATCTCCATGGAATCAGTTACAGCACAACGGCCGAGACGGACGTAATCGGATTCTAGGTTTAGATCGGGGAAGAGTGAAACGACGGAGACTATGCTGACGTGTAGTATGGAGGCATTTGCCTCTTAATTATTTTTTCGATAAATTTTACATCATATTTTTTTCAACTAAACTTGATGTGGTGATAGCTCTATCAATGACAACTCCAATTCAGCTTTGTGATGATTACATGTTACAAATTTCACATCCTTTTGTTATTCAAAGTTCTTATTGTAAAGCCGTATTTACGGAAAATTCTGTCAATAATAACTTGAATGATAAATGAAATATTCTCAAGTAAAATGTAAGTACTTTCTACTTGAAACCATTTAGGTTAGTGTTTGTTCTTTAATTGCGTAGAAACTGGAGTGGTATTTCATGGACACGGGGAGATGCACAGTGTAGAAATAATGAACGAACAATCATTACGGGGAACAAATAATGCAACTTATTGGAATCTCGTTACAATTTTTGGAGCAAATAAATTAGCCAAGATGCAAGTAAAGTGCAGCTATTTTATCTTTACTGGTTCGCTATCATTTTTATGTGGTTACCCACTGGTCTGGTTCACTATTTTGAATCTCAATTTTCTTGTTTCCAAGGTAACTCCTGTCAAGCATTCCTGTTGGGTTAGTTGCTTCTTAATGAACTATTTAAATGTATTCAACTGGAATTCTTCATTGTTGTGCTCCTATGCTCGAGACTTTTGTGCATCAAGTAGTTGCAACGTCCACATCGCGCAAAGCCAGAAGAAGAAAGAGGAGAATTTCAAGGATGTACCTTTCACCTCCCCCTTTCTAAATTTCTACCAATTCTGAGAATACAATATCTCCATTTTATGATATATATATATATATATATATATATATTATTTTCTATAAGCGAGGTCGACATTGTTGCTGAAAGGTCTTAAAAAGGCACGTGTCGATATCCTTGTACAAATTAATTCCACCCTACTATTTTTCGTTTAAGAAGACACATGTATAAGATTCTTGCAAACACTATGATGGATATATAATCCACGCAGACACGTTGAGTTTAGCACAATAATCGATCTTAACCATTTGGGATTACAATGGCTAGAAAACACTTGCATTTGAATAATCTGCATTACAGCCTTGACGGAGTAGTAATTGAGTAATTTATATTTTATTAACTGCTACCTCGCTTGTTTCCTTGGAGGTGTAATCTGTGATTAATCCTGAAACTTTGCTGTACCGTAGTTATATTGTTATTTTGATAGATATATGTTACAGAGATGAGAATTGACACGCTATGTATAAAAAGTATAAGTGAACGTCAAATTGAACAACAAATTTGGTTTTGACTGGAGAAGAAGCAATCAAGGGAGCAAATTCGGCGTTCAATTTTTGGAGCGATCTCATGGAGCTCACAAATCTATAGAAACCAGTTGATTTTCGACTCAACAATATTATCTTTTAGTTCATGAGTGAATCTATTGGTCCGTGAAAATCTATAATCAAGATTTTATCTTGTATTTAAAGACATGTGACCTAAATTATATGAAAGATTATCCGATCCATTTGTATAATTATTCAGAAATCGAGCGGTTTATGTCATTTGCGGCTAGATGGATGCATGATTAAGGTCGATGTCAGTGTGTAGGATGTAATGGTGCTTTTCATAATTCATGATGCCTCTGATACTAGGGACCTGCCCGTTTTTAATATCTTCTCATTGTCTCAATTGTTGACTAATGTGTAAAGTGGGCCGACTTAAATTTAATAGTTGAATTTAATTAATGCAATGTTCGGCAATTGCTTTCCGTCCAAAGCTATTCTTGTCCCCCCAATTGGATCGCTTGTGATAATAATATATAATTATATAGATTGTCTTATGCGTGTGCGAATCTATTGGCCTTTGTTTTCAACAGACAGGTATGTATCTATATATCAATAGAAAGAAAGAACAGGCACATGCAGGGTTTCGACCGAACTGTTTGTGTCTTAATAATATTCTATACATGTAGAGATTATCCGAAAGTCGGTTGCAATTGCCATTGCAATTGAATTGTTAATGACTGTTTCAAAATTTATCAACTAAATTTTTTTTAGATTTACTTAAAGATTTTAACAAAATTTGTGATATATTGTTGTCATTGCATAATCCTCGTATTATGATGCATTGATAGAAATAAAACACAAACAAAATTGTCAGTGAAGGAATACTTGAGATTATTGTTACATATAAGTGTGATAAACTTATTTATAAATATAAAAAATTTCACCCATGTAATTTTGTTTTAAAAAAATTCTCCCTGTATTTTGCTTTCATTTCAATACTAAAATACTACATATGTTTTTTTTGGTGTGAAAAATACTACATATGTAATGCTAGCACGCTTGACCTAAAGATCTGCTCGTGTTAATTTGCAAGAGGCTCACTAAATTAGCGAACCAAACAGTGGCATAAGTTGATTAGCGGAAGCAATAATAACATAATCATAATTTTTGGTGCATGAATGCACCAACTTTTAAAATAATTCTGTTATACGCAAAGTGCCGATCTATTCTTTGATTAATTGTGTCCCTACTCCCTCCCTACTTTAAAAGAAAGCAAAAGAGGTTGTGGAATGTCTCCAAATCAAATCATATTTATTTGAAGAATTTGGTGGACTTAAAAAGACTGTCATGCATCAGGAATAAGACGACTAGGCCTTTTCACCATTTTATGGGCTGGGCTGTTATCAAGGGTTCAACAGTTTTTATTTATAGGCCTGGGTTGAGCTGTGGGCTTATTTGAATCTATTTGTTAAAGCCATTAGCAATTGCTTTGAATTCACTTCAACTGATCATAATAATTTTCTTTAATTTTTACTTTCTAATTCCTAAGATCATGACTACGGATAAGGGCGATCATTGAAATCCACTGTTTATCCGTGCAACTAGTGGATAAAACTATGCCCAAATCTCAATCACATTTTTCTTTCTATCTTGTTGGTATTGTCTAAAGAATTATAGAAAACCCACCAATTTTATGGCTGCAGCACACAAATTCCATATCTGGAAAAACACGATGTTACCCACCTTCTATAAAAGCTTCATCTTGTTGCTCTCGCAATTAATTGTCTCAAAGGCGGGGTGCTGAATTGAACAAATATTTGTGTTCAATTCAGCATTTTCAGCCAATACAAAATTCGCTCAAAATTTTTTTATCGTCTTCGATTTTTTTTTAATTAAGATAGACCAACCGATCATGACGAGAAATTCACCGGTTACTGTCACTTTCTTGATATTCATAGTAACATGTTGGTCATCCTGCAACCTATCCAGTGCAAGAAATTTGCAAGAATTGTCCGCAAGTAACACGACCAAATTTTCCGCCGTTTTGGCGTTCGGAGACTCCACGTTGGACACAGGCAACAACAACTATATTCCATCTCTCGTCGTAGCCAACCATGCCCCCTATGGTTTAAATTTTCCCAACCACGTCGCCACAGGGAGATTTTCGGATGGGAAGCTAATACCCGACCTGGTTGCCACCCACCTCGGGATCAAAGAGGCCATCCCTCCCTTCCTCGACCCGAGCCTAACCACGCAGGACCTCGTCACCGGTGTGTGCTTCGCTTCGGCCGGAGCCGGTTACGATGATATTACTAGCATAGAGGCGGGAGTCATCCCGGTCTTGAAGCAACTCGACATGTTCCGTAGCTACAATGCCAAGCTCAATGCTTCGGTTGGAGCAGAGGAGGCCAGAAGAATTGTTAATGACGCTTTGTACATAGTTAGTGCAGGGACTAATGATTTCGTTGTCACCTACTACGATTCCAAGGAAAGGAGGATAAGATTCCCCACCATTGGTAGCTACCACGATTTCATCCTTAGCCGGTCGGTCGAATTTATCAAGGTAATATCGATAGTAAGAAGTTTATCGAACATATATTTGTGTGTCGGACTTTTTTCGTCTCATGTAGAAATCAAATTATCGGTGGATGCAGGGATTGTACATGCAAGGAGCTCGCATGATAATAGTAGCCGGGATTCCGCCAGCCGGGTGTCTGCCTATTCAGATGACAGCCGGTTTGGAGAATCCGTTTGACATACATTGCATCCAACATCAAAATTCGGATGCCCAAGCATATAACCAGAAGCTAGAAAAGGCGTTAGACTCGTTGAATCTTCCAGGAGCAAACATTCTATACGCCAACATTTACGATCCAATGTTGGACATTATTCAAAACCCTCATAACTATGGTAAGTCCCAAGGCAAAGAGACAACATAGTTGTATTTGATAATGCACTTCCCGTAAGTACAACGTCACAAATATTTTGTTAAAATACAATGACATATTTGTCTTATTGGATGGTGACAACTTTACACATTCTGAATATTCAACCAATCACATTCTGTTCTCTTATGTATAAATTTTCCTAATAACAGTTTTTTTCCGGATCATAAAAAATGCAGGACTTGAAGTGACGAATAAAGGGTGTTGTGGAACGGGAATGGTAGAAATGGGACCTCTTTGCAACGAACTTTCTCCGGTTTGTCCGGACGTTTCGAAGCATGTGTTCTGGGACAGCATCCACCCAACACATGTTGTCTACGATTCAATGGCTCAGTACCTTGAGAAGAACGTCATTCAACGGCTTTAACCTCCAATTACCAGCTTATTTTGGCAATTAAGGGGATAGTTTTTTGGTTTGGAATTAATTTCGGAATCAAACAAAAGACCGTAGCCACCATGATGATTCTTTATTAATTTTTTTGGGGGTCATCGGTCGGCTCGTGGGAAAATTTGTGAGAGAGGCTTAATTGTTTGTTTGATTCTTAATTAATTTCCAATGTCTCTTTATATAAGTTCTCATTAGTTTGATGGTGGCGATGGATGTCACCAATTTAGTCCTTCATTCTCTCTTTTTTGGAACATATTTGTTTCCCTCCATAACATAATCACGTGTGCCTGAAATAAATAAATTGGTGGTAGATCGTTTGTTCAACTGGGTCTTAACCATTATCGGCCCATTTGGTCATTGTTAGACCACAATACAGTCAAATAATGGACTCAAGGCCTTTGGCCCAATTCACAAGTTGCCGAGATTATTTAATTAAATAAAAATAAAATTATTAGGGGTGTGGAAAACTAAGAACCGACCCGACCCAAAACAAAACAAAACAAAAAACCTAAAATTATGTCCAAAACTAATTTGTACCAATATTTTTTTTGTCCAAAAAATAATTACTAGCTCCAATAGACAAAAAAATAATTTTGTATTGGAGAGAGAAATATTTTTTTATTGCTGACATGGCATAATTTAATTGGATGAAGCACCTCATCAAGGGGTGGCCCCCTTCCAGCCAATTTTCAACCGAGACCAAGTACCAAAATGAAATTTTCCACAAAAATTCCTTGCCCAAATTTTAATCCATTTAACCCCGACCTTCTTCACCTGACCCTCCTTCCCAAGTTAAACCCTTTACCTTCTCTCCTAAGAAAAGGTCTGCCCGCGATCTGTAATTCGTTCCCTTAAGAGAGAGAGAGAGAGAGAGAGAGAGAGAGAGGGAGCCTATTCTCCCTTTCCAATTGGGTTCTCCTCTTCCGGTAATTAATTCAATTTGGTATTTTTCTGGGTTAAAGAAATGCCCATTTCTTGATCGGATCGTAACTGGTCTTTGGGTTATTGGGTTGTTTCCGTTAGGATTCATTTGTAGTGAAAGTCTCAATCTTTTTTTTTTGTATCGTGGGTTGTGTTCGTTGTAGGTCGGAAATTGTTGCAGCTTGTGACTTGTCGGTGCGTTTCGTTTGATCGTTGAAGTTCTGACGGATTTCGGCTTTTCTTTTGGCCTGTTGGGTTGGATTGCTTGGGAGGAGACGATGAAGAACAGCGAGCGGATTGCGAATCTTGCTTTGGCAGGTGGTTTAACGTTTCCTTCTTTTTGTTAGACACTGTTAGTTAGTGTACCGAGTGCCTGAATGTTGTTTCCTGCGTTTGATGTCTGTGCCTGTGCCACAATTTGCGGGGTGATGAATTCGGGTTTAAGGGATTAGGGGATTTAATTTGGCCTGCCTTCATGTTGTTTGGAGCGAGCAGATAGTTTAGCCTAATTCTTGGTTGAATTTGTTGAACTCATCCCCAATGGTCGTCGTCGTCGATGTACAGAAGAGTCGATGTATCATATTTATGACAAACTTTGACTGTGTTGGATGATGATGATGAACCATATGCTGCTATTGCTTGTTGCTCTATGTGGATACACAAGTTTTTTTGAGAAGGTCTTTGGGGTTTTCCATCATCTACGTTTCATACTCTGAATGCAGGCTTAACATTGGCGCCACTGGTTGTAAAAGTAGATCCAAACTTAAATGTCGTACTCACGGCTTGCCTGACTGTCTATGTTGGTTGCTACCGTTCTGTCAAGCCAACACCTCCTTCTGTAAGTGTAGAGAGTAAGGGAAATTTTGTTTGTTCATTTATTTAATGCTATGGTATTCTCACGTTGCAAAAAATAATACTGAAACACCTTTTCCTCACTCTTGCAGGAAACAATGTCCAATGAACATGCTATGCGCTTCCCTTTTGTTGGGAGTGCGATGCTTTTGTCTTTGTTTCTGCTCTTCAAGTTTCTTTCCAAGGACTTGGTTAATGCTGTCCTGACCAGCTACTTTTTCGTGCTTGGGATTGTCGCACTTTCGTATGTTCCTTTCGAATGGGTTGTATTGTACCAATTTTGGTTTCACTGTCACTAGCAAGAATTTAAGTAGTACGATCTGTTTTCCCTTCTGATGTCCCATCTTTTTATGATTTTCAGGGCAACATTATTGCCAGCTATTAGACGTTATTTGCCAAATCATTGGAATGATAACGTTATTTCCTGGCATCTTCCCTATTTTCGTTGTAAGTGTTTCTGGCTTCAACTTGTTCTTGGAAATGCTGTTAGCTTCATTTCAAATTTACTTTGATATTATGGCCTCAATTTTTAGCTATTGCGGCTTAGAAGTGGACAAGTGACTTGCTTGATTCGATATTTGTGCTTTACACTGTCGTTGTGTGCTTCTGCTTTGTTGCTGAGCTTTCCGAGAAATGCATTTTGTTTTTATAATCTCTAAGATGCTCTTTGAGTTTTGCATACTTGATTTCAACATGACTGGTCTTGTGGTTCTGCGGTTAGAACCATTTTGGCCACTTAGAAGAATTTGTTTGGTTATGTGGCCGCCTTGCTTGGATGTGGAGAATAATGTTGTCTCCATCTTATCAGCTGTGGAGATTGAATTCACAAGATCTCAGATCGTTGCGGCTATCCCTGGAACATTTTTCTGTGTTTGGTATGCCTTAAAAAAGCATTGGCTAGCCAACAACATATTGGGGCTGGCTTTCTGCATTCAGGTCAGAGATTATTAGGGTTCAAAAATAAGCTCTTGGGTCTTAATGGTTTAAGTAGTTTCAGCAACATCTTTTGATTGTCTTCTTTAGATGCCCAATCTTCACCTTTTCTTCTAGATGTGAATAATATGTGTACTTCTCTTAGTTTTCTTCTGATCTTTTAATCCTTTGTCGTCATCATCTACCAGCATTTCCTTAATTCCTTCTGTTGTCATTAAAAATGAAACTAACTCCTGGTCAACTCTTCCCCAGTACATTGTTTATTATTTCTATGCTTTATAATTCGTGGTATGCAGTTGCATTAATCTTAGACTCAAGTTCTAGAGCTTTGTCTGAATTTCTCCTTTTTATGTTTTGTTTTTATTCAGGGGATTGAAATGCTTTCACTTGGCTCCTTTAAGACTGGTGGCATACTCTTGGTAAGAAATCTGGTTGAGGAGTATGTTGATGATCTCTCACTGATTGATCATTAAATTCTGCGGCTTCTATAGTAGGTGAAGTCTTAGTGATTGGCCTTGCACAGAAGAGTCATATTTGAAATGACTGTTGTAACATGCTCTACACCATGTTAAACACCATTATCCAAAAATTATGGGTAGCATGTAACTTTGTCGGATGGATGAGCTTTTTCTTTGAACTTGACACGCATATAGTTTTTTCACATGATTCGGACGTTGTGCATTGCAGGCTGGACTTTTTGTGTACGATATTTTCTGGGTTTTCTTTACCCCAGTGATGGTTAGCGTGGCCAAGTCGTTTGATGCACCTATAAAGGTTTGTTGTTTATATGAAAAAATCGTTTACCTGCTAACTCAGACATCTGGAATAATTCTTCTGACAGCTTTACTATTTCGTTATCATGTAGCTATTGTTTCCAACAGCTGATGCTGCAAGACCTTTTTCGATGCTTGGACTTGGTGACATTGTTATACCTGGTAAAGCGGTGAATTTTCAGTTGTTGGTACTGCTCTGCATGACATTGTTTTAGGCCACAAGTAGGATTGATTATTGATACCTGTGATTGATTGGTTGACAGTATCGACTTATTTTTTCATTAGGATGACTTGGTTTTTCTGATTATTGATTGATTCTAATATTTGGCTCATTGCATTCAGGTATTTTTGTGGCTCTGGCGTTGCGATTTGATGTGTCCAGGGGAAAAAATGGTCAATATTTTAAGAGTGCTTTCCTAGGATATACCTTTGGCTTGGTCCTCACAATTGTTGTTATGAACTGGTTCCAAGCTGCACAGGTGAATTTGATATCCCCTTGTTTGTTGTCTTAATTCTGTATCTTAGTTTTTCTGCTTTCTGATAAATTGTTCCTTTTCCATGTGTCCAGCCTGCACTCCTTTATATTGTACCAGCTGTAATAGGTTTCCTAGCTGCTCATGTCTTGTGGAACGGCGAAGTGAAACCGGTATATAATTCTTTACCCGTTCTCTATATCATGTTGTTATTTTCATGTAGTCTCTTTTGTGTTACAAAAGTTTCTTTCCCCTACCACTTTTGAGCCAGTCCTTGCAAAATAGATGCCACATATTTTTCGTTCCCTTAAAAAAGAAAATTTCTTTTGGGGACTAGTTTGTTGATTTGTCACTAAATCGTAGTGGTAATTGTGTGTGCTGTGTTACATTTGCTAATGTCTTCATATGAAATAAGGAACTCGTCACTTTTCTGTTTGAGATGTTGCACATATGCAGTTGTGTTTCTTGAGATGTCGAATGGCATTGTTTTGCAGATATTGGAGTTCGACGAGTCGAAAGCTGCTGCATCTCAACAAGAAGGCAGCAAAGCCAACTCTGACAAAAAGGTGGAGTGATTAGATAGAGGAACAAATAGTTGCAACTCTTGTAGAACAACAATTACTCTTGCTTCCTTGAGAACCCAAAATGGAGGTCCCAACTTCGAACTTGTAGTTAAACATGTGTTGCGCCGTGCGTGCAACGGATTTTGGAATCCTTTGGGAAAGAATATATTCATCAAGTTAAAGTTCAAGATATGTTGCGTTTCATATCCCATGGTCTTATGGTTTACACTCCGGTAAGCATCAAGTTTTATAATATGGTCAGAATTATTTATATCTAAAGAGTTCGAGCCGAGTAGAATCATTGATTTTGAACCATTGATTTCAAAACAGTTTTGTTTCGCCTTTCTTCGGGTTGGTCAGAATAGTGTCCTTCGACGAATCTAACTCAGGATGTGTCCCTTGTCATGTCTCCTGGTAAAAAAAGAAAGGAGTGGAAAAGGTTTTGACCCCTCTCTTGTCATGTGAGAGATTCGTTTGTTGTTTCTGTTGTCCATATCAAAACGTTAGATAAATATTTTGGATACGGATCTGCCAATTTTCCCTTTTCTCTCGAAAGAGATGGTTCCCGTTTTTGTGTTGGGTCACAGGTGCACCCATGATCATGAGATTCTTGCAAGGAAAATGTGTAGTCTTCATCGTACGAAAATGTGTGTTTTTTTTTTAAAATAGATTCTTATAAGGATCCAAAGAAACAAGTTCAGTGTGGAAAAAACGCTTCCAAGTCACAATTTTACGATCGACCCAAAAGAGACAATCTTATAAGAATAGACCAACAACGACTTTGGAAAGTTCCAAGTAGCAATTAGTACAAATAATAGCAAATTATTTTAACCACCTAAGGTCAGAGGTAGAGCAAGGTGAGATCTCTCCGCCACCATTCACGCTATCCGTGTAGCACGAATAATTGGACCGTTGTTCCATTCCCACGTAACCGTTGCACACGCTCTTGAAACTCGGACTCCTCAGGCTCTGGCTGAAGCTACTCCGACCGTACCCCCCGTAATGCGCCTCCGGCGGTGGGATGGGGTACGACAGGCGTTTCCTGGCTGACGATCCGCCACCAAAGCTATTACGATCCCTCTCCGGGGTTGACGGCCTCTGCCTCGGCGCACTCAAGGACCGCGCCTTGGCCTTGGCAGACTCGGTAACTGCCATGTAGTTCGGCACCCCGCCTCTACCGCCCGCTGCCTGACTGGCTCTGCTAAAAATTAAATTCCCACGTCAATTATGCCTTTCCGGAGAAAAAAGTACTCAATCTGAAAGGGCAATATATGAAGGTGGAACCAATGCAATATAGTACCTGGATCCGAAGCTCGGGGTATGGGCCGCGGAGAAGCAGCGTTCCTCCTTAAGGCCGCAGCGGGGGCTAGCGGACCGCACATGGAGGGGCCGGGGCTTGCAAGGGGAAGGGGTCATGGGAGAATGTGGCCTGTGTTGGTTGTTAAGGGGACATCCATGCATTGATCTACGAGGAGTGTGGTTTGATGGGTTGCTGTTGGGATTATAATTGTAATAATATTGAGAAGAAGTGTGAGGTCTTGAGGAGGCTGAGTTTGTGTCTACTTCCACTGTCTTTATGTTGCTGTCTCTTCTATCTGACATGGATGCCCTGCTGTTGTTACTATTCTCCCACTGCCTTGTAGCCATCCAACGGTCCAACCACTTGGTTCGCTCCTCTAGCTCGTCCTCGTTACCGGCCGACGTGTTCCTCATTGATCTCCACATCTTCAAATTAAATCAGGGGCAATTTGGTCATTTCGTTTGAGTGCCGAAATATTTGGTCAATTAGCGAGTAGGTACATGCATCCTAATTTTAGTAAAATGGCTTAAATATAATATTGGTGTGCATTTAATATTCAGTAAATTTTGTTAAATATCGAATAGAACAAAATATCGAATAATAAGTACCTGGCTAGAGAAAGCATAAGCAAGGGCCTTTTCCCGTTTCAAGGCAGCATCTTTCCTGAATTGTACAATTGCCTCCACTTCTTCCATAGCACGTGGCCTGTCGTCCCACTCATCATCCAAAGTGGAGCTCACATCCCTCGACTACGCCAACGGTACAAAAAACGTTAATATCAAGTACTTTGTTGTTTTGTGTGCTTAATACAGATCTATTTTCATAATTGGAAAGCTGATATAAAAAATTGTACTAAAATAGTAATCAACGGCTACTTTCTTTTTTGTCATCCGATCGAGCAGTAAATTCAAGTTCGTTAACATGGACCACGAGAAATGGACAAAAGATTTTCGCTCACTAACTAGTTAGTACCAACAGTACAGTAGTTGTACTAGGTGGTCCGAAATAGGAAAGAGGAATACCGTGGAGTTCCTGTCACGTATTTCTTGTAGGCACTTGGGCTCCCACAGGTCAACATTGACATCAGAAAACAAAGACTTTCGGGCCCCTCCTTCATCATGAGACAGGCTCGCCCTTTGCTCTCTGATGATCCTATCTTGTACTCTCACTAGAGCCTCCATGCTCTTCAATGTCACCTTCGCCTGCCTCCTCACGTTCTGCCCTCTCACCAGTGCTTGCAGCTTTACAAGCCCTCTCAGTGCCCTCAGTGCTCTCCTAGCCTTCACCAATTAACAAAAATTTATGTTTGTTGTAAGAAGTTTGAATCTTCGTATCCAACCCAGAACAAACCGTATACCATATTGGATTTTTCAAAGTTACAAGCAATTTTTTCGCTCTTGCAATAACGATATGATAATTTTAACATAAACTATATAAAAAATAATAATAAAATGTTGTATTTATTATACTTGGTTTAATATTGGATTTGTTCAACATGTAGACAAGTTGGTGTCATTATGAAATGCATACACTCGAGTCACACACATCAATAAAAGGTAAGCACTAAGAAAGTCAGAAAAATGGCCAAGTAGTAGTATTGTTTATTTTGATTAATCAAATAAATGGGGAACTGAGCTTCATAGTTAAAAGGAAATGGGCAACTGGCAAAATATGAATTGGAAAATGGAATAATTTGGATGGCAACTGTAATCTATAAACATGGTCACTGACACATTACACGTTTATCTACATATATTAAATAAAAAGGAAAATAAATGCAACCGTTACCAAGTAGCCTCTGAAAGCAGTTTGGATGATAACAGCTGCTCTCTCCTCTCCTCTAACAATGCTGGACGACCGGCGGGTGAGCCGAACGATCTCGGCTGCGGCTTGCGCTGTCACGGCCGCTGCCTCCGCAGCGGCGGCCGTGGCAGCCGCCACAGCAATCGCGTGCTTATGGTCCGCGCCAAATGTTGCACTCAAAGGAGAAGAAACGGCTACGGTGACCTTCTCTTCACATTGTTGCTGTTGGACTTGAGGAGCAATATTGCTCTGCTTCCTAAACAGCCACCTCCTCTTCTCCCTCTTCTGCAAAAAAAAGTGCATCCAACACAATACAAATCGGATTAAGCGAGTCGGTCTTCTAGTTAATATTCGGAAACGAGTGAGTTGGTGTTTACAATACCTTTTCTTCATCTTCTTGGTCATGGTCATCTCTCCTCCTGGTGCTGCCCTTTTTCTCAGCATCTTTGCTTGGAGACCTGAAAGCCCTTTTCACTATTGTCAGCCAGGAGGAGGTACCACTCTTTTTCCCCATGAGAAAATGAAATGGAAAGGCACTTGTGGGTTTGATTATGTTTGTTGTCTTGTCACATTACATGACAAAAAAAAAATAAGGAGGCAGGTTACCTACAGGTGAGAAGAAGTGAAGAGGAGGGGGTAGCTAGGAGTAGTGAAGGTTGAGAGAGAAGGTTTTGGTAATAAGGATATAGAAAGAAGAGAGGGTGGAGGGAGAGCACTGGTTGGTCCCTTGGCAATTAATATAACTGCAAGGAGAGTGGGATTTAATAGTGGGAAGGAAATGAGAGACCAAGCAACACTTATCAAGTAAGGTTTTTCTTTAATCGCAAGACTTGAGATTTGAATCTTGACCTCTTCAAAATAGGTAAAATTCGTTATTATCCTATTTATCATGTACTATTTATCATGTATTAATCAGTTAGGTTAGAATTTTGAAATAATTATAATACTTTTCAAAAGTTTTTAGTTGGGTTTAGTTGATGTACGAATATTAAATGTGTATGGAATAGAGAGGGGGGATGTGGGGCGTGAGTGCGATGCCGATGGTTGAAGTAAAATAAATTTTAGTGCAGAATCATTTCATTTGGGCAGGCGGAGAGTACGAGCTCCAACATATCTGCTAAGGGCGTAGGTGTTTTCTAGTGGCCTCGGCTTCACAAAACTATTCAAGCTGTGTCAGAATTACTGTTCATTTAATTGCTTTTATATTTTTTATAGCTTGATAAAGTGATGGATGAGGACGACACAGCAATCGAAGTCCTATCTATTCACATTATACTATAATAGACGAAGCGGGAATGGAATGTAAATGAAATTAGGTATATGGTAAGTCTTGTATATTGGTAGAATTTTGTCTTCTTGTCTTATGCCTATGGTAAGTCTTGTATACTGTTGACATGTTGAGATGCTGATATAGATTTTTTTATACAATTTGCTATGTCACATTATTCGTTAATTAATTTAAATTTAAATCAAATAAAATATTTGTTAAAAAAAAGTAAATTTAAAAATGATTGAACTAAAAATTTTCTGTTGATCTGAAAGAATTGGGTTTGTGGGAATAACTTCGCTATATTTGATATGACCTAATCGGTCCATACATATACATGAGTGGGGCATGAGCCAATTACATGAAATTCCTATTCTAAGTAGGAGTACGTAGGTACATTCCTACATTGACTAAAACACAATCGACATTCCTAATCAGCATGATACACAATTACAATCCAACTAGGAAACTATCTCCAATACTCCCCCTTTAAGTTGGAGCGTGCAAGTCAATAACGCCCAACTTGCGAACAAGATTCTGGAATCGATTTTGACCAAGTGCCTTTGTGAAGAGATCGGCCAATTGATTGGCGGTAGAGATCTTGTAGGGCGCAATTTTACCCGATTCGACCCTTTCTCGAACAAAATAACAATCCATTTCGACATGTTTAGTCCGTTCATGATAGACAGGATTCAAAGTGATGTGTAAGGCCGCCTGGTTATCACAGAAAAGGGGTGTAGGCCGCCGAATGGAAATTCCCAAGTCGGAAAGAAACCATCTCAACCACAAAGCCTCGCTAACAGCAACTGCCATGGCTCTGTACTCGGCTTTAGCTGATGATCTAGCAACAACAGGCTGTTTCTTGGTGCGCCAGGAGATTGGAGAACCACCAAATGTCATAAAATAACCAGTTCTCGAACGCCGCATCATCGGACAACCTCCCCAATCAGCGTCACAATACACCATTAACTCAAAATTCAAATCGCAATTGAGGAGAATACCCCGTCCTAGGCTCGTCTTCAGATAGTGAAGGACTCGATCAGCTGCCTTGAGGTGATCAATATTCGGCTTATCCACAAATTGGCTGAGGATATTGATCGCATATGTAATGTCGGGATGAGTCACTGTGAGATACATGAGCTTTCCGATGATTCTCAGATAACGACAGGCATCCACAATTGCTTCTCCCCATGCCTTCAATCGGTGGTTCTGCTCAATTGGAAATCCACAAGGCCGCGCACCAATCTCGCCACATTCCCGAAGAATATCGAGCGTGTACTTGTGTTGACTAAGGACAAAACCCTTGGAAGGTGTTATGGCCTCAATCCCCAAGAAATACTTCAGAGGACCGAGGTCCTTAATCCCAAATCGCCGATGCAAGTTCCCTTTAGTAGATTGTAGCATGAAATCATGATCTCCAACAAGGATTATATCATCGACATACACCAATAGAATGAGAACCCGAAGACCTTATCGATAAATGAACATGGCGTGGTCTGCCCGAGATCGTCTGAAACCCAACTGCAAGAGAAATTGTGTCAATATATTATACCAAGAGCGGGAGGCTTGCTTCAATCCGTACAATAATTTCTTCAATCGACAAACTCGTAAATCACCAGGTCAAGCGAAACCAGGGGGAACCTTTATATAGACTTCTTCAATTAAATCACCATGCAAAAATTCATTATCAACATCCAATTGATGAACATACCAATTGCGCTTGGCTGCAACTACAAGAAGACAACGAACGGACACGATCTTAGCAACTGGAGCAAATGTTTCATGATAATCAGCTCCCTTGATCTGTTTAAAGCCGCGAACTACAAGGCGAGCTTTATATCGCTCAATTGTCCCATCCGGATTAAACTTGATCTTATACACCCACTTGGAATCAACTGCATTCTTTCCTGGTGGCAGATTTGTGAGTATCCAAGTATCGTTTGATTTGAGAGCCGATACTTCCTTTTGCATTGTTGAGCGCCAACATTGGTGCTGAACAGCTTCATGATAATGACGAGATTCCTCATGTGCGCTTAAAGTACTCAAGTAGACTTGATGGGCACGCAAAAATTTGTTGTAACTCAAAAAATTCGTCAGTGGATACGAAACAGCACAAGTTGAAGTATTAGGCAACTGATCTAAATTTGGGGATAGTGAAAGAGGGAGAGTGACTCGATAATCCCCAAGATGAGGGGGTGGGTAATGACTTCTATCACTTCGTCGCAGAGGAGGGTCAATTGGCTCAACTAAATGTTCAATCGGAAGAGGAGGTAAACCCGTTGACTGTGTCCTCTCATCAGATTCACCAAGCGGAGCACAAATTGGAGAATCAGTAGCTTCAATTAGGACATTAATTAGAGGTTCACCCAATTCAAGAGGCAATTGAGGAGGAACTGCGATCGAGGTGGTAGGAACCGTGACCGAATTAGGCTTGGCGACCATAGCTTACGGTTAACTTAAAAAGGGAAAAACGTCTTCAATAAAAGTCACATCTCGCGATACATGGAACTTGCGAGATTGGAGATCATACAGCTTGTAACCTTTCTGGTTAAAAGGGTACCCGAGGAAGATACAAGCTTGGCCGCACTCATCAAATTTGTCTGTCTTGGTATGATTATACATATAAGCAAGACATCCAAATATGCGCAAATGTGTGTAACTCGGCGATTGCCCAAAGATAACCTCATAAGGTGTCTTATTCTGGATAGCTCGAGATGGCAATTTGTTGATTAGATATATTGCAATTTGTACACACTCCCCCAAAAAATGGATTGGTAAATGAGCCACAAATCAGAGGGATCAAGCCACTTCTAGAATGTGACGATGTTTGCGTTCAATAATCCTATTTTGTTGAGGGGTGTACGCACACAAGGTTTGCAAAATAATGCCATGCTTCTCATAGTAGCTGCACATTTCTTTTGACCCAAATTCCCCTCCGTTGTCTGATCGAATACCCTTAACTTTTGCTCCAAATTGAGTAACAACCATAGTACAAAAGGCTTTCAGGTGATGTGCAACTTCCAATATGAGTTTCATGAGGAACATCCATGTGCCTCTACTAAAATATCAACAATAGTGAGAAAATAATGAGCCCTAGTCGTAGAAGCAGTCTGATAGGGACCCCAGATATCGCAATGAAGTAAATCAAAATAGCCAATTGTCTTAATATTACTTATTGGAAATGGTAATCGAGTCTGTTTGGCTCGTAAACAGGAATCACAATGCCTCAAAGTCTCACCAGTACTCAAATTACTAAAAAATTCTATATTCCTAATCTTATCAATAGGAATATGACCAAGGCGACAGTGCCATCTTCTCACGTCCAAGCTCGCACCAGCTGATAAGACCATCTCCTTCGTCATGTCCTCAAAGTAGTATAATCCATCGAGCTATTTACCCACTCCAATCAGAGTCTTCGAAGTTGAGTCCTTGATCACACAACGATCACCATAAAAGATTACTGAACAATTTAGGTCCTTTGTCAACTTACTGATGGACAATAAATTGCAATTGAACATCAGAATATGTAGTGCATTCCATAAGATAATCCTAGAATTCAGTCGAATTTCGCCCATCCCTGCAACTGCTATCTCATCGCCGTTGGGAATCTGTACAAAAGGATGAACAATTGTAATGTTTTCGTGAATCAGATTTGCATTACTGCACACGATATGATCAGTAGCACCCGAATCCAATATCCAAGGTTGGTGAAAATTAATCTTACCAGCCATATTGATGGAGTGATCTAGATTAGAAGCAATCGGCAGTTGTGGTGAAGTCTGATTTCCACGACCAGCAAGCTGTTGAAGAAGTAAGGTGATTTGTTCCTGAGTGAGACCAGTTGGAACATGCTCCTCGCGATTACTAACTTGCGTTATACGTGGAATTGGACGATTGCTATCCCGAGACTACGAACCCGTATGATTAGGCTGAGACTGGGTTCGAGCATTCACACGATTTAGCTTTCTCTAATTCGAAGGATAATCAATCAGCTCAAAACAAGAGGTCTCGAGATGCCCAATCTTCCCGCAATGTGAACACTTCGGTCTATCGCCTTTCCTTGCCAATTGTCCCCCTTGATAGTTCTGGTTATTGACTTGAAAAGCGGTCGAGTCATTGCTTGATTGGCGAGCAGCTGAGATGTGTCTTTGTTGTTCATCTTTCGAGACAAGATGATAGGCCACCCCAACACTAGGTACTGGTTGAATGCTTGAGAATTTGTGTCTTGACAGTTGCAAAGCTGTCATCTAGACCCATGAGAAAATCATATAGATGTTCCTTCTCGCGAATCTCCATTAACTGCTTCTTCATGTTGCAAGTATAGCCATTACAAGAACAGACAGGAGAGGGTGTAATATCGTTGATTTTATCCCATAGACACTTCAACTTTGTGTAATAGGTTGAAACATACAACTTATCTTGACGAAGATTTGCGATTGCACGTCTCAATTCGAAAGCACGAGGCACGCTCCCTTTGCCAAATCGCTCAGAGAGATCAAGCCAAATCTCATGAGCCGTGCGTGCGCTGCGCACACTGCTGTGAACATCTTTCTCCATCGATGACTTAAGCCACCCACGCACCATCGCGTCGGCTCGAATCCAGTACTTAAGATCTTCGGATATTGCCGACGGCCTAGGAATCAATCCATCAACAAAACCAAATTTGTTCTTTGCGTAAAGAACAGTGCTCATATCGCTAAGCCACTCTCCATAATTCCCTTCATTTAGTTGATCAACGACATGGAGTTGACTCGGTCCATCCGAAGGATGAAGGTAATACAGCGACATGCTATCCATTGCACGAGCTGCGGAAAAATCTCTTTCGGTCTGACTCAAACTACCAGGATTGGGGTTTGTCGAACTTGTTTCAGACATCTCTTAGGGCTTATTAACCTAAAAAAGCTCTGATACCATGAAAGAATTGGGTTTGCGGGAATAACTTCGCTATATTTGATATGACCTAATCGGTCCATACATATACATGAGTGGGGCATGAGCCAATTACATGACATTCTTATTCTATGTAGGAGTTCTTAGGTACATTCCTACATTGACTAAAACACAATCAACATTCCTAATCAGCATGATACACAATTATAATCCAACTAGGAAACTATCTCCAATATGATCAGCTAATATAAATATTTGTCGGAAGCATGGAATACTTATTATCAAGATTTCAAATCAGAAGATGAGATCATAGAATCTCAAACCTGTTCCAACGGGGTTCTTGTATATCTAGCTTTCAGTAACGTATAAAATCATTAGTTATCTTTCCCAAGATGGAGCACAGCGAGACCTGATCCGGTAAGCATATTTATTAGTCTTTATGGATTAAATTGAATTGAATAAATATATTACTCTAACAGTCTAACGGCCAGCGCCAAACTTATCAAGCTTCAAGACAATCGCATGAATTAATACCAAAAGTTTTTTATAGTAGAGTTGACTGGACCTATCTATATCTAATTTTATATTTTATAATTTAGTTTCAGTCTATTATTTTCCCATCTACCATGTATTTAATAGGTCGAAATGACCACAATAATAACCTGGTATGTCGGCTTTCAGTAAATAGTGTATTACATATGTAACCTATAAGTACAAATAACTTTTCAGATTTTATTTTCCTGCTGATCAAAAAGCAGGCAAGCCTTTCTCGATATTATTTTTCGCTTTAATTTGTGTTAATAAAAGAACTGACAGGGCATCACGTGTAGTGGCCAGCTAAAGGACGGATGAGTGAGGCACAGATAAATAAATATACACAAAAGCTTATGGCTGTTTATGTAACTTATATTATGATAATGACCTCTTGTAACTTCTAAGAACCTTATTTCAATTTAAATATTTGTATTCAAATAATTAAAAATATATCAGTATTAATTACTTGTTAAAAAAATTTACTATCCCAACTTCTAAAGATCTCACTCAACCGAGGCCTAAACTACGTAATGTAATATTGTTCTAATATCATCATGTTATTTAAACAAATTTATGTTCCATTTTATCATATTTTTTTGGGTTGTAACGACGCGAGACCTCCTCGAAGACCACCACACCACCAATCAAAGTACGTACCCACTTATGTATGGCCAACTTCTGATCTGGGTGCTGCCATAAGATTAATAATTGAAGGATGGGATAATAATACACATCTGGGTTACCAGTTCACAGTTCACGAAGGTTTTTTTTTATTTCTTTTTTAATCAAATTACATGATATTTTGATATTTATCGTGTTGATTTATTAAAATTTTGAATTTTATAAGATTATGAACATTGAGAAAATAATGCATAACAAACTTTATAAAAAAATATGTTATTATTCAAACTTGAAGTGAAAACATTTTTAATTCTATGTCCGTTAATCTATGTACTTAGTAATAATGGATATTTTATTAAACAAATTAAATAATTAACAATGGAACTTTATCAAAACCCAACAATAATTTGCTACTATAAATGTTCGTCGCTTTTTTTTTTAATATTTCTAAACATATGTCTTTTGATCTGATTAATTCCTTAAGCGTCTCTGAGTATCTAATCAACTCCGAATCACATCCTAGCCACTCATTAATCGACCCATGTACCACATATGATCTCAAAGAGAAAAACATGTGCAACTCTGCTCCCCCATTTGGAGTGGAGGGGAGGAATTATAATGTTTGGCTCCTTCCCGGTGGACTAGTCAAACCGAGCAATATTAACATAGAGGTAGTGACTTCAGTACAGTGTTGTATTGATTGGTATGTAATGTGGTCTGTTTTCCCAAAACGTGGTAGTTTGTCTGATCCGCAAATAAAGAGGACGCTGCTCATTGCTTTGTACATGTTATTAGTTTATCTCTTTCTCTATTTACTATAGTTTAACAAAAAGTTATGTACTACCTATGCCTAGATTTTGTATAGCCTGCAACCCTCTTCATCTCTCTCTCCTAGATTTGAGGGCCTTTTCTCTTAATAATCAAATAGGGACTCAGTCTTTTTGGTGAGGTACAAAATAATAGAGAGAGATAGATCTGGGGAGCTGAGGGTAATGTCTTTAGCTAAGGGCACATACTGGAGAAGTAATTTTTTTTATTTACTTTCCTATCTGATGCTACTTGGTTATTGACGGTGGTGTAAAAATTGAGTTTGATCAGATCGAATTTGACCGACTTTTTGAAATTGGTGCGGTTCAGTTCTTGTTCATTTTTTATCACAATATTCGTTACTATGATTTGAAATTGGTGCGGTTCAGATTACTAAACCGTTGCTCGTTCTTAATTAGACTCATGAGTCAGGACAGCAGCCATGTTAAGCAGGTACTATACGCGTGGTACTTTTTGGCATTGACAATTGATTGGACGTGAACACAAATCAAAATACATAGGGTAAATTGCCCTCCCGTCCCTCTCTTTTGCTTAAATTACTATTTTTTTCCTTACTGTTTCAAAAATGATGATTTCGTCCTCCAGATTTGATTTAATAGCACTCTAAGGTCCCTGGTGCCGGAATCGGAAAAAAACTCCGACGACCGGGGACCTGAAATGACCAAATTGCCCCTCCCTCTTCCTCCATATCGACGTGGAGAACCGGAGAAGGAAGAGAAGTTAGAGAAGGAAGATAATTGGAGGGAGAGGGAGGGGCAATTTGGTCATTTCAAGTCTCCGATCGCCGGAGTTTTTTTCCGATTCCGGCATTAGAGACCTTAGAGTGCTATTAAATCAAATCTGGAGGACGAAATCATCATTTTTGAAACAGTAGGGAAAAAAATAGTAATTTAAGCAAAGGAGAGGGACGGGAGGGCAATTTACTCAAATACATATTATTTTTTGAATATTTTAGATTTTAGTCAGATATCATTATAATTTTTTTTAAAAAAATAACATCTAATTTGGTATAATTAAACTCGGATTGTGAGTCATTATAACATGGCTGTTATGTAATTTTTGATTTTAAGTTAATATAAATTGAAGTTAATATAACTCGTACTCTGTAACTTCGCTCCTGGACTCTTTTACGTATGATAATCTTAAAAGAAAAATAAATTACTTGTTTATCTACTTATTAACATGTTTATAGCTGCATATCTGAGACTCGGAAATTGGAATTGCTCTTTCTAAGATAACGTCATAGAGAAAAGAACAAAAGAAAGTGCTAGTGTGCCAGATTCATTGATCATAAACTCTTGACTAAAGCTGATCATTGTTGGGCATAAAAAAAATGAAGTTAAATGGATAATATTTTGCTGGCAACTGGCACCATTAATATGTAAGCTCTGGGAACTTGAAATCGTAACCGAACCACTTGTCCACAATATCTATTTTGGTAGCTTTGGCAGCACCAAAAAGTTTTGGTAAAAGTGTTCTCGCAGGCGAGAATTTTGTGGCGCTTTGTGATTAAACAAATTCGAACTTATATACAAATTTTTTGGACCATAAAAAAAATGAAGCAAGATAAAAAGCCCTTTGGGTTGCGTAGCCTCTTGATCAGATTCACTCTCGCCCACTTGCCATTTACTAATAGTAATTGTGGTCACGGGCCTATCCCAACCCAGCTGTTCCAATTTACTTCCTGGGAAATAAAATATATTTATGGTATGGTTGCTTTCCTCGTTGGAATTACTCAATATTGTTTTCTCAAATCTTAGATTATGAGAGTTCAACGACGGAGGTTCTGCACTAACAAAGAGCTCGATTGTGTGAACAAAAATCTCAAATTTGAGATTTGCAAATTCGATATTATTACGTCAACCAAATTGGAGTCTCCTAAATAAAATATATATTGTTACAGAAACCAAATTAGAAGCTAGTAAATTAAGTAGATATTGTCACAATAAGCAAATTCTGAGTTAAGCAAAAAGAGTACATATTGTTACACAAATTGAATTCGACTTGGCCCCTTATATCCGGATAGAGCCGTTGGTTTGCAGAGGAACAACTAGCAAACGATTTCAGAACATATTTTGGACTTGGCCAACTTTCCAGGGATCAAACCTTCAGGAAAATTTAGCATCGTCAAGTACCTTTTAGAGTATGTTTCTTCCTTCTGCTGCTAGTGTGTTCATCATTTGTACGCTTTCTCTTAACAATTCGATCAGAGTTTCCATCCTGAACCGCAGGCATCCGCTTGGCTCGGCCGATCGGAGCTACCCCGCACTTGACAATGGCATCTCGTAGCGTAAACCAGACCCCGACTTGTTCATCATAAAATCGCATGCTGGCTGCAAACAGGAATGTGGCTTCATCGAAATAGAATTCAGAGTGCTTGATGTTCACGTACCAAGAAATCACGTGCTCTCTTTCGAACAGAACTTCGTCTTTCGCATGATCGTACTGGCACATAGCATAAAACCTTTCTCCTGACTTGGGTAGGACGTCGCATGTAATCGAGAATCGCCCGTGTAAGCGAAAACTGAAGGGAACGGCTACAACTGCGCAGAACATGAACCCATGAGGACCGAGTCGTTTACCGCGTTTGGTCTTGACGTGTAACGAAGATCCTATCTCAGAGTACTTGATCCATTCTGGCATTTCATTTCCCGGAACAATACCAGTTGCTGATAGAGAAGACCAGTTCAGACTGGTATGAGAAGAATATACCAAAGCGGATCGAACTGCTTGCCAGAAGTCTCTCCAAATTTGGTCTCTATCATCTTTTTCCAAATTGAAGCAGTTACGGAACGCGAATTGCGTATTGTGGAGGGTTGTTGACCCGCGGGTGTACTTTCCGAGAGACTTGCAGTTAGATGCATCTATGTACGACAGCCTCGGTGGAAGCTCTGGTATACATCTGAGATTCGGGCAATCGAGAAGGTAAATTCCCAAGAGATTGGTAAGAAACTTTACGTCTTCCGGTAAGCTCTTCAGGTTGCAGCTTACAAAACGCAGATAGGTGAGCGATGCAAAGCTTTTCAAACAAGGTAGTGTGTCGCCCTTGTACCTATAACAGTGGAACACGGTGAGCGAGCTGAGACGATCAACGAACATCGGTAGGCTGATCAATGGACTACTCTCTGCTGAAAGCGTTCGAAGAGTCTTTCTAACGTTAAAGTTGGCAGGAAGAGTCAACAGTTGCTTGCATTCTTCGATCACAAGTGTGTTAAGATTTGGAAGGTCACAAATGTAGTCTGGCAGGCTCTCGATTTCACAGCCACGGAGCCATAACTCTTCGAGTCGAGACAGTCCATCGACTGATGGAGGCAATTCTTTTATTTTCGTCAATGAGAGTTCCAATGCAATCAGATTCTGCGGGAGCTGTGGAATGTTCACGATCCTGGAGCATCCCTGGAGCGAGAGAACCTTGAGGCTCACATGCTGTGAGATTTCTGGAATGCTCTTCAACTTCTTACAGTAGCTCAAGTCGAGTTTCTCCAACTTCAATGAGTTCCTGAACTTGGGAAGTGATTTCAATTTCTCGGAGAAAGAAAGGTCAACATATTTCAAGCTCGGCAGGCTTGGCTGAAACAAATTCATAAAGAAAAAATAGGGTCAGGTCAGCCAGCTTATTAAGATCTGCAGATTATTTGCAGAACAGCTACGTTACAATACCTCGATATCACCGGTCCAAAGCTGTGTAAGGTTGCTCCTAACCATGCATAGGTCAACAAGATTCTCAAGGTTAAAACTAGAAGGAAGATTCGACAAAGGGTATAGGTCCCATTGCAAGTACCGCAGGTTATCAGGAAGATACTTGAGGCCCTCTCGAAGAGAAACTCTGTTGTCTTTGAACGAAGCATCGTGAAAATGCAAGATCCTTAGACCTGTCATCTTTTTGAAGACCGTGGAACTCAATGCCATACTTGCAGCCTTGGAGAAGTCCATTGATATTACTTCTATCTTCTTCATCTCCTCGGTCTCCTGAATGAACGATCAGACATTACGTACTAATTTCAGTGAGTGAGAAGGCAGAGAATTAATTTTGGGTTACCTGTTTTTTTGTCAGCAAATCAGCAATATCCTTGTACCTCCAGAACCTGCTAAGTTTACCAATATGTTGTCCCATCTGTTGTAACAAATCATGCATTTGTAATGTGTTGTTTGAGATGGTAACTAGAGCCTTGTCGGCAAGGCGAGCGATCCCTCTTGCCGGATAAAATCCGCAAGCATCCAATATGTGTTCCGCGCGATCTTTATCCCAGCCTTTCATGGAACAAGCAATATCGAGAAATATACTCTTCTCCGTGTCTTCCAGACCATCATAGCTAGTCCTCAAAATCTTAATGATATCTAAGTCAGGGATATTGCTTAGCTTCTCCAACTCACTCTTCCAAATGACGATATCCTTGTCGAAAAGATTGCGGCCTAGAATCACTAGAGCCAGGGGCAAACCTTGTGTGTATTTAACGAACTTCTGCAATAACTCCATCTGATCTGGTGTAGGCTGCCTTTGCTTGAAGGCATGAAGCTTCATGAGTTGAAGGGATTCACGATCCTTCAAATTCTCGACTTGGTAGATCTTGTCACACATACTTTTCAGAACTTGGTTATTCCTACTTGTTACAATTATCTTACTCTGAGGACAGTACAAGCTGCAATCCCCTATCAGTTCTGACAATTGGCTCGCATCGCTCACATCATCGAGTATGACAAGAAGCCGTCTTCTTCGTAGCTTCCTTCGGATGTCGTTGCTGAAGACGATAAAAGGGTCGTCGTGGTCGGGGTCATGTTTCCCTAGGAGCTGACGGAGAAGATCCTTACACAAGCCGATCAGTTCGCCTCTCTCAGCGAATTCCCTGACATTCTTGATGAAGCATGCTCCTTCGAATCTTTTGTAGATCCGGTGATGTATCTTTTCCGCAAGTGTTGTCTTGCCCGAACCTCCCAATCCCCATAGTCCTAAGCACTTCACCTCCGTCGAAGACAACAATGATTCGACTTCTTCGACACGCTCCATTCCAACGAAGTTACGAAACGGATCCTCCGGAGACATTCGATCCAAAACAGATTGTACACGTTTCAGGATCTTCTCTACAATCTTTGCCTCCGATCTATTTATACATCATCAAGCAAACAACATTCAAAATAAATCAACAACTTAGCATATCGGATTGAAGTAGAGAGACGGTAGCTAATTAAGAGGTTAGTTACATTTGGAGGGAGTCCCAGCCGGAGAGGTCGGCCGCTTGCTTCAACGCTCGACGCCAGCTGATCTCCGCCTTATCCGCATACCGAGCATCTCGAACAAGTCTCTCAAAACCATCTCCGAAAGCACCGGTCTGGTTCCGGACATGAGTCGGCTCTACTCCATGCAGGAACACGGGAAGCACGGTCTGACCATGGGATTCCATGCAGTCCATGATCATGACCAGCTCATCAAGACACCACCTCGAGTCAGCGTAGTTCGGGGTAAACATGACAACAGATACCAGAGACTCGGATATTTTACGGGAGAGCGTGGACGAGATCTCCTCGCCTCCCTTGAGACCCTTGTCAGTGAACGCTTCGATCCCGTTCCTGTCCAAGGCATCCCGGAGGTGGCTAGTGAAGCCCTTCCGGACGTCCCTCCCTCTGAAGTTGACGAAGACGTCGTGCTTTATCCGTGGAGGAGGAGCATCGGAAGCCATTGGTTACGGTTTAGAAATGATCGAACGAGGAAGAAGAAGAGGGAATTTTGATGCTTTGAAGTGTCCAGAAAATCAACTAAACGTGTACCTAAAGTCAATGATCGGACAAGTGCAACTGTCTTGTGGTGGTCATGCATCTTCCGCGAACCAGCGTACGGACCACATCTTGTTGATATTTTTTAGAAAAAAAAATTGTCAATAAAGCATACATTATTTTCCGCCATAGCCCCATTATTTTTTTTCTCCCGTTCGGTCCACGTCCGGCCCGTCTTGCGTATTTTCTTGTGTTTATCAGAAATTCCAAGACTACTTTCATGCCCACTAGTAGCCATTGCCATCTCAATATTTTGATCTAAAAAAAATTTGCTTCCTGAGACCTAATTGGTTGCATGTATATTTTAAAAACCAAAAGTTTAGAAAAGATCCTTAAAAAAATAAGAATTAGAGAAATGCTAAGAAACAAAAATGTTTCTAGATTCATCCAAACAATGAAAGATCTTTTGGAAAGTAGGGACATAAAATAATCCAATATCATTTTTCATATTTCAGATTCAGTGGAGACTATAAATATTTCTACCGATGGAAAACAAAGAGTAATATCATGTGTAAGTATATAATTAAACATTATTATTAACTACAACACTAAAAATAGAAAATATAAGTATGAAAATCGTAAAAAAATAATTAATTTACCATGAAAATTACATTTTGAACATTCTTACTGAATCCATTAACCTTTTTCAGTGCTCAAATTGGCTGTTCTTGTTGATACTTTTGTGTTATATTTATTGTATATTAATTATATCGACTAATTCAATGTAAATTCAAAATTTTTTGTTTAACTATAACAGTAAAGAATACAATGCCACTGTTAAAAAAAAACTATTAAGTTCATCAATTGATGAATAGGCCCGATTCCACAATACCAAAGAGTGAAATCAGTGTTAAAGGCAACGAAGGAGCAAACATAGGATTTGTCTTTTTGATCGGGTAAATTTTTTGGAGTTGAACAGTCCAACGGACGAAATGAACATAGTGTAGTTGCTGAGCTGGGCTGGGCTCCCGATCCATGTGGGCATTGCAGTTGTTGGACCTAATTTTTTGTCGGCATTGCAGTTGTTGGACCTAGGTGGGCATGTCACTCCCGATCCATGTTGTTGCTGGGCTGGGCTGGGCTCTTTTCTATCTGTCAGGGCCGAATCAATAATCACCGAGGTTGTGGGGGGTTCAATAATGTATGTAAATTGCCTTCACATTTGTGAAGTTGTAATGCGATAACTGTTAATTGCAATAGAAATTTTCAAGATCATGGAAGAATGGGTGTGATTATTTTTTGCGGGTACTCTTTTCCTCCCTGACTGTATTTCACATTCGAAATATATCTGATACATGAAATTTAATATACTATAATCTTGAAAAAACCAGTGTAGGCCAATTTAGATCTTTAGGATTGCAGCTCAATTAACACTCCTATGTGACTGGTTTATAATGAGATCCATGAAGACAACAGCATACTTTGTAAATTTAGTATAAATTCCCCGCTTATATATTATTAAACTTTATCTTTTGAATAATACTATACGAAAGAGCAAGCCCGCTTAGAAAGATCCTTAATAGTTAAGTTAATTCACCACTTTTTGGACTTTGGTCAATGAATTTGAAGAATCCAAAAGGGGCAATCCAAAATGTGGAATTGGGCTCCACTGGCTGGCCTTTCTCTTCACCCTACAAATTATTTGAACCAAAATTTCAGCGCCACCTCAGGAATTCGAAAATTGAATGGAAAAGAAAAAGACTCTTCCTTGTGACTGTCATAATTTATGCCTATGC
The DNA here is from genome assembly GCA_012979155.1 of Hypericum perforatum. NCBI lineage: Eukaryota > Viridiplantae > Streptophyta > Magnoliopsida > Malpighiales > Hypericaceae > Hypericum > Hypericum perforatum. Next base: position 121,457 of record SOPF01027141.1, on the reverse strand, counting down.
GACTTTATGCCATCTATCACTTTTTTTATTTTTTAAAAATCTAACAACCCTGTAAACAAAGCTGTTAAACAATACAAAGAAATTTGAAAGAGATGACCATACGTATATTTTTTTGACACATTGTTTTCCTATCCGAAACATAATATTAAAAAAGAGACCATTGTTTTCAATCATATTATCCACCGAGTTAGTTGAACTTTACATGCAAAACAAATTGATTGGTGGTCATAAAGTTAATATAAACGTAGAAATCTAAAATCTAGTTTTCACCTAATAATAAGAAACTACTATATAGTCGACTCTTAATTTGAATATACTTTTCACCTAATAATAAAAATCTACTAGATAAATTGGCGCTATATAAATATGAGACATTGTAATCAATTAATCACGTATCAATAAATCAATTAGTCGGTATTAAATATGAATTAGAATTATTTTGATTTCTTCAACTATTAGATCCAAATACCATATTAAAGACAACAAAACTTACTAATAATGAATTATCTACAAAATTTCAAATATGTTAACCACTTCTAGTAAGCGCCAACCTCGTCAGTTCCAGACCAGAAGTCTTCTCTCTCTCTCTCTCTCTCTCTCTCTCTTCTCTCTGCGATCCAAAATCTTACAACCAACAAAGGGGAGAATGGGGTGCGTCTCTTCGAACTTGCTGAACAACGAAGACGACTTCTCCCAGCTGGGGAGCTCAGCTCTGGGCCACCACTTTGTCTCCCTAACCTCCTCCACCTATGGCCTCCTCAACCTCGACCCTCCTCCGTCTCATCCGCCGCCGGCCGCCGGAGCCACCACCCCTCCGACACCGGCCCTCCTCTGGTCCCGCCGCCACCAGGAACCCGCCGAGGTAATCAACTCCTGGGACCTCATGTCCGGTCTTGACAACGAGAGCTTCCGGTTCCCTCCCGTTGTTTGTCCTAAAGATAGAAACTTTAAGGAGAATAAGGAGAATTCTGACCCCAATTTGGGCTCCATTGGTTCATGTGGGAATGATAGAGCTCTGAAACCTCTTAAAGATCCTTCCTTTAGGGATATGGCAACTGGGTTTGGTGGGGTTTGTGTTTCTAAGCCCTTGAAAGATGGTTTTTTCAGGGATGGGGCAAGTGAGTTTGGGTTCCCTAAGGTTTTGGAAGAGTCTTGTTTGGCCAATGATGCATGTGAATTTGGTAGGATTTGTGTATCTAAGCCATTGAAAAGTGGGTTTGGGTTCCCCAAGGTTTTGAAAGAGTCTTCCTTGGTCAATGACTCACATGGGTTTGGTTTGTCTAAGCCCTTGAAAGCTGGTTCCTTTGGTGCTACTGAATGTGAGTTTGGTTTGTCCAGAGGTTTAGAGGAGGGCCGTCTTGGGAGGTTTAAGGACTTGTGTCCTCCAAACGGAGAGAACAAGGTTGTGATCTACACAACGACATTGAGGGGGATAAGGAAGACCTTTGAGGACTGCAATATGGTGCGGTCTGCGATTGAGGGGTTCGGGGTTGCGATCTGTGAGCGGGATGTGTCAATGGATAGAGGGTTCAGGGAGGAGTTGAGGGAGCTGATGGTGAGAGGGAATGTGCAGGACAAGATGGTGCTACCAAGGGTGTTTGTGAAAGGAAAGTATGTGGGTGGGGTTGAGGAGGTGATGTGGATCGTTGAGGAAGGTTTGATGGGGGAGTTGTTGAAAGGTTTGCCTAAGAGAAGAGCCGGGGAATTGTGCGAAGGCTGTGGTGACGCGAGGTTCTTGCCATGCTTTTCATGCAATGGCAGTTGTAAGACAATGGCGGTGGTTAAGGAGGAAGAAGGCGGCGGCGAACGAAACATTTGTTTCAGCGGTTTAGCAAGGAATGGGGTTGTTGTCAGGTGTCCTGATTGTAATGAGAACGGACTTGTTTTGTGTCCCATATGTAGCTAACTCATTACAAACTAGTTCATCTTAATCTCTGGTCTTTATTTCTTTGGCGTTCTCCCATTGCATTGGAGTTCATAATCTCTAATGTTCCGTCACTTTACTAGTTACCAAACCTGGCAAGTTATCTGAATTGTGAAAATGTCATAGTGTACAATTTCATCTGGCTTGAAATTCAGCTCTCTGGCCCAGATGGCCGAATATAACTAGCATGTTATTAATCTCATCAATATTGTGGCCACCAAATCCTGATGCTGGCTCTTTACAGATCCAAGGCCCATGAGAAGGAAGGTATGATGACCCTACTGGTCTTGACAGAATTGGAGAGGGTAAGTTAAGAAGAAGAACGTAGAGAGAGAAAATTTTTCTTATTATTATTCTCGATTGATTAAAAACTTAGGAGAACATGACATCATATAACCAAATGCTTACAACGAATTAGGAACATTTCTAATAGGATTCGAAATGGAAAATACGAAAGGGAAAGACTCTTACTAGGAGATAACAAACATAACAGACTTCTAAAGACTCCTTAACAACTAGACTTCTAATCGTCGTCGAGCTGATAATTCGAATCTGTGTGCTATTTCGGCTTGATGGTGTCACCAATTATTGTACTGCAACTTCTGGAAATGCATTCGTTCTCGCAAGGATCTTCCAAGGGAGTTGTTGCACATATGCTACCATCACGTAGCATGGAACATGGAGTTCTTGGGATTCTTGGACCGTCAACTGAGCACTAGGTGGCTCATCTTTCGAGCTCAATATGTTGAACTGCCTCCAATAATCACTTGCAACAGATATCAGCACCACAGATTTTCAATAACAGCTTCCTTGCTACCATCTCAATGCCATCTCCACAGGCCAACCAAAATTGAGATGTTGGAGCGTGATTCCCATGCCATGACCAGGAGCATTGCAATAATGTGCTTATAACGAGTTGGTGGACTATCGGAAATCCCATAGCAGAGACATGTACAATCTCCATCCTCATCTGCAATGCAGCATTGTGGGTGTGAAGCTAGTACATAGTTTCATTCCCTGCATTCCCACCATACCCATCTTTGGCTCTAACACTCAGGTTCAACAACTATTTAAACACCTAACTCCACAGTTCCCATGTCGACCGTGGGTCCTTCCTTCGATTGCCATAGAGGCCAAAATTTCCACATGTATTGTCGACGCCAAAATTTCCACATGTGCTGCTGAAAGTTTTGTTGGAAGTACACGAATGTCATCTTAGAAGTAGCCTTCCTTCCTCATCCCTCTGGTTCACTGGACATCAAAAACTTCACTGAGCCAAGGAAAAAGCACCATCTCCATCACAAAGATTGGATTCAAAACCGACTTCCATTTATCCTTGATGCAACCTGTCATTAACTGATGTTTGAATACGGTTAATCTTGCAAGATCCTTTTAAGTGAGGCAGGACTCCTTCCTGTCGTTAATATTTTGGTTCATTTCATTCAAACTATAATGTTCGAGTACTGTGGGAATAACAAAGACCGTAATTCCAAAATCTCTCAGTTAACTCTTCCAGAGCAGCAGAAACATGCAATTTGCTCCTATCAAACCTACTGGCCAACCTCACTATCTCCTCTACTATCTCATCTATCTGCTTAGCCGTTTGTCTTGGATCTGCATTTGATCCCAAAAATTTTGAAACTACGATAATCAATGCACTATTCCTCGCAGCACAAGCTTTTATTTGCAGACCCGCAGCTTCCTTTGTAGTTCTTGCACCAAGAGCTTTTGTCGAAGGGTCTGTACAAAGCTGCTGCCATACAAGATTGGAAGAAGAACGCGCATCCCTTGTAGTTCCACCAACTTGTAGACTTGCATCTGCAAAATTTGCAGCGACTGTGGAATCTCCAAGAAGTTGCAGATCTGCAAATATTACCAAACCTGTGGTAGCCTCTTTTTCCAGATAACTTGCGATTCTTTTAGTCAATTTTCCCAGTCGAAAACCATCATCCCAATTGGCGAGCTGGAAGTTGGTGCACCGAAAGTCCTCCAGAGGTGCTGCGATGGTCCTCCCTTCACAGCTTCAAGGAATCATTCATCTTCATTAATGGAGCATTTGTCCTTAGTATCTTTCTCTTGTTGTTCCTTCAGATCAAAAGCTAGGGCTTCCTTGTTGTCACACGCTGGAAATTCCAACTTGTAATAATGGGGAACTCTTCCTTCCCCAGGTACTACACCTACTGTTGGTGATTCCACAATTCCTGCAACTCTCCTAATTGAGTATTGCTCGGTGGTTTTTGGGCAATGGGTCGCGTAGGGTGGGCTCGGTGGTTGCTTATTATTATTCTTGATTGATTAAAACCATAAGAAAACATGGCATTATATAACCAAACACTTGCAACAAATTAGTAACATTTTTCATAGGACACGACTATTAATTTAAAATAGAAAATACGAAAGGAAAAGATTCTTTTAACACATAAGGTAGCTGAGCTGCGTCAATCCTCAAGATCGAAGCCCTTCAGACTCTCAGAGATGGCCGAGTAACAGGAAGTGGTACCTACCGACAGGGAGTAGCTGAGGTGGGCGAATCTTCATTATTCACTTGCCTTCTTTCTTCCTGCTGGTCTCCATTGTGTCTTTCCATGCTTCGTTTTTTTTTTCTTTTATGGCCGAGCTGGTCTTGTTCGACATCTTTTACACGCCTTCTCTTCTCCGACTTGGTATGTTGTTCGACTATATCATCCTGGATAACAGGCAACCACTTGGTTCCGAATGTCCTGCCGATTGGAGTTACCCCACACTTCACAATCGCCGCATCATCTAATGGAACTCCGTGTTGTTCTCTGCTGCTGCTGATATAAATCATCTCAGCAGAAAATTGAAACATGGCTTCGTTGAGATAGAATTGAGAGGGGCCGAAGTGACCACACCATAGGATCGTGTGCTCTGTTTGGAATAGAATCGATTCGTCCTCGAAACTGTGGCTGCACTCAGAATCAAAATGTTCTCCAACCTTGGTTTTGCACCGGCAGGTAACTGTGAGGGTGCCCCCTTTCCATGAACCAAAATTGTTGGGAACAGCGACAACCATGCAGAAAATGAATCGAAGAGGATCAAGGATTCTCCTGAAGTTAGTCTTGACTTGAAAATTTGATCCTATCCTGGAGTACTTGAACCACTTTGGCACTTCATTTCCTGGCAAACAAACACGTGCCTCTAATCCTGGTTTAATTTCTGAAGACGACTGGTGCCTACTTTTGTTCGGCTCGCTGGACATCTTTACTGAAGGAACCTGTATAATAATAAAAAATGTGTGAGTGGAAGTCCGTGTGCATGTATCTGTAGAAATTTCGAACTTGATCAATGATTGCTTAAACATTATTTATCATACTGCTGGTTAATGCAAGCTAATCCCTACAAACTAAGCCAATCTACGGACTAACAAGCCAGCTAATAGCCTGGCTATATGGCCTCAATTACATCCAATCATAGATGAGAATGATGATCAAGATCGACAACACAATCATCCAACAGTCTCATGTGTATGTGTGTGTGAGAGAGAGAGAGAGAGAGAGATGAATATACCAAAATGAATTGAACTCTCTGCCAGAAGTCTCTCCAGATATTGCTCCTCGCTTCTTGTTCCAAATTGAAGCAGTTGTCGAACTTCAAGCACAAGTTTTCAAGTATTAACCGAGTACGAAGTTTAAGATCATTTTTTCCGAATGACCTGTGAGTATACTTTTGCAGAGATGTGCAGTTCGATGCATCTAGGTACAGCAGGCTCGATGGAAGCTCCGGTATATAACTGAGACTTTTGCAATTGGACAAGTAAATTCTATGGAGATGTACGAGGCACTTGATATCCTCCGGTAAGCTCTTTAAATTGCTTCTAAGCAAGTACAATGTACTGAGCGACACTAAGGTTTTCAAAGAAGGTAGTGCATCACCCTCGTACCCTGAACAACACAAAAATGTGAGTGAACTGAGGCGATTTATTGATTCTGGGAGGTTGTTCAATGGACTTCCCTCAGTTAAAAGCATCTTAAGAGACTTCAAATCACCAAAGCTGGCTGGAAGAGTTGACAGGTTGGAACATCCGCCAATGTTAAGCTCCTTCAGATTTTTCAGCTCGTTAATGCTGTCTGGTAGCCCCTCAAGCTCTTCACAGCCGCACAACAGCAAGTCTTCAAGTTGAGTCAGTCCTTGGATTGATGGTGGCAATGCTTTTATCTTCGTAAACGACAGATTCAATGAAATCAGATTCCGTGGAAGCTGTGGAATCTCTCTAATTTTGGAGCAGCCCATGAGCGACAGAATCTCCAGCTTTATTAATTGGGAGCATTCTGGAACCCTGGAGAGACTTTTATTACCGTGCAAAACAAGGTATTTGAGTTCCACTAGGTGCTGCATTGAATCTGGCATGCCTTTCAAGTTCTTGCAAAAGGGTACAGACAGTGTCTCCAACTTCAATGCGTTACTGAAGTTAGGAAGAGTGGTCAAGTCCTTGGAGCCAGAAAGGTCTACATATTTCAGGTTTGGGAGGCACGGCTGCAACAATACAAGAGTATAAAAAGTTAGCCAATCTTCAATTTCTGGGCTAAGTACTGTACTATCTACACTATGAACAATTTAATCGTAACGCCTCACAAATTCTGCATGCAAAAGAGTGCAAATTGTGGGCAAGGACATGGAATTGAAAGCATATTATAGACCAACCCAGCTTACCTCAACTTCGCAGGTCCAAAGTTGTTTAAGGTGGCTGTTAACCATGCGAAGTTCGACAAGAGACTCAGGATTAAACCGTGGCGGCAGAGATGACAGAGGGTATAAGTCCCATCGCAAGTACAACAATCCATCAGGAAGATACTTGAGGCCCTCTGGAAGAGAAATTTTGTTTTTTCTATGAAAGGCTCCGTGAAAACGTAAGACTCTTACCCCCGTCATCTTCTTGAAGACTCTGGACTTCAATTCGATACTCGCAGCCTTGGACAAGTCCATTGATATGACTTCTATATTCCTTGTTTCTTCTGTCTCCTAATTATTCACATACGAAAGATAAAAAGATTACCACAAAGCAGCTAAGAGATCTACTCTGCCAGCTCCTATTACTGAGACAATGACTCTTAAAGCAATACTGATACTTGGTTAAAACTATGCATCGTTACAACTAAAGTTTTCTCGAACAATAAACTTGAAGGAAGCCAGTAATCTTTGAATCACCTGGTTTTTTGTCAGCAACTCTGCAATTTCTTTGTACCTCCATAATCGGCTAGGTCTTCCGGTCTGTTTAATCCCTTCATGAAAGGCTATATGCTGACCCATCTGTTTTATCAAATCATGCATCCGCAACATGTGGTTTGAAATGGTTATCAAAGCCTTATCGACAAGGCGAGCAATACCTCTTACGGCGTAAAATCCGCAGGCATCTAGTATACTTTCAACACGATCTTTATTCCAACCCTCCATGAGACACGCAATATCAAGAAATATGCTCTTCTCGGTATCTTCTAGACCATCAAAGGTAGTCCTCAAAATCTTCATGATCTGCAAGTCGGGGATATCACTTAGCTTTGCCAACTCGCTCTTCCAAATGGTTATATCCTTGTCAAAAAGATTACGACCTAGAACCTCGAGAGCCAAGGGCAAGCCTTGTGTGTATTTGATGGCCTCTTTCAACAATTCCGTCTGATCTGGTGTAGGCTGCCTTTGCTTCAAGATATGAATCTTAAGGAGTTGAAGGGCATCATGATCCTTCAACTTTAGGACCTCGTATACTTTGTCACACACATTCTTAAGAACTTGTTTGTCTCTGCTTGTTGCGATTATCTTACTTTGTGGACAGTAGAAGCTGCAATCCCCTATCAGTTCTATCAACTGGCTTGCTTCGCTTAGATCATCAAGTATGACCAAGACCCTTTTTCTTCTTAGCTTCCTCTGGATGTCACCGCGAAAGATGACAGCAGGACCTTCATTTGGATCATATTTCCCAAGAAGTTGGGAGAGCAGATACTTTCGCAGACGGTTTAATTCATGCCTTTCTGCAAACTCTCTTACGTTCTCAATAAAGCAAGCTCCATCAAACTTCTTATGGATGCGAAGATATAGTTTCTCAACAAGTGTTGTTTTGCCTGAACCACCCATACCCCATATTCCTATACATCTCACATTTGGCAAGGACATGAATGATTCAACCTCTTCCACGCGTTCAATTCCAATGAAGTGCCTATGCGAATCATCTGAAGAAAATTGACCTAGAATTGATTGAACCCGGTTCAGAAGCTTCTCTATAATTTTCCCCTCCGATCTAATCAAGCAAACAACAATGGATCAGTAGCTATTTCCCGAAAAGAACAGACAAAGGCCGTCCGGATTTCATTACATTTGAACTGGAAGACATACGATGAGTAATTGAAGCATACACACGTAATAGAAGTGAAGAGGATTGAGAAAGGGAGTTACATTTGGTCAGAATCCCAGCCGGAGAGATCGGAAGCTTGCTTCAAAGCGTGCCTCCAACTTTCCTCCTTGTCTGCATACCGATTATCTTGGACAAGTCTCCCAAACCCAACACCGAAAGCACCGGTCTGGTTCCGAACATGAGTCGGCTCTACTCCCTGCAGAAACACGGGAAGCACTGCTTGACCGTTGACTTCCTTGCACTCCACGATCTTGACCAGTTCATCCAGACACCACCTGGAGTCTGCGTAGTTCTGCGAAAAGACAACCACCGATACTTGAGACTCTGAGATCTTACTGGAGAGCGTAGGTGAGATCTCTTCGCCTGCCTTGAGCCCCTTATCCGTGAATTCATCGATGCCATTCCTTTCCAGGGCCGCTCGGAGGTGGCTGGTGAAGTTCTTCCGAGTGTCTTTCCCTCTGAAATTAACGAAAACGTCGTGCTTTATCTGTGCAGCAGCTGTATCGGAAGCCATTGATAACATTTTTGAGACGATGGAAACCACTCAGATACTAAAAGTAATTAGTAGTTTATGAAGCACGTAGTAGCAACTGTTCACTGAATGATTGAAGCTAATTTGAAGTCTATGCACGTCTCTACTATAATTGGTTGATTCAGGTTCACGTTATAAAGCGAGAACGTCACAGATCGAACAAATAGCAGCTGTTTAGGAGAGAATTAGTTAGGAACTTTCCAACCGGCCACTTGTGAGTTTTATGCATTTTCCAAGAAAGAGCACTCTTATGGCCTTTGGTTTGTATACAATTTATTGTTGGTACATGTTTGTCTCTTTGAGATATAGCTAATGCGGTGCCTTGGTGGCGTTGAAAAGTTGTAGCAAAATCAGAAATACGACGAGACATACTCGGGACTAGGTCGGAAATTCTTGATCACGAACTTTATGACCTTTCCCAGAACTTCAAGTCTCAGCCATGCATCATCTAAGACCATCACTACTCTAAAAATATTAAATTTGAATATAATTTTTAATAAATATAAAAATATAAAATTTAATTTTGAATTAACAAAAATAATAATGTTACAAAATAAAAAAAATGTATACATAATTATAAATTATTATAAACTTCAAAATTAAAAAAATTATAAATATATATAAAATAAATATTATGAAACACATATTTTACAAGCGAATGTTTTGATTTTAACTATGTTGAAAAATATTTCAAAAATAAGTAATCATAAAGTTACAATATACAAATAATGAAAATGGCCTCGAATGTCATGATATCAACACCAAATTAAATGTTTCTTAATATTAACCATAAAAATTAAAGACTTCTTAATTACAGGTGTACCAATTAAATATATTTTGTTGGAACAATTTAAACATCAAAGTCCTTGTAGTTAAAGTAGTAAGTAACACTATATATCCTGGTCAAAGATGATTTGGGTTAAGAATGTTAGTTGGCCCGAGGATACGGGAATAAATAGTCTAATTCTTATACGCGGAATCACAACTTTTAAAAACTCACAAATTTATTTTCTAGAAAACAAGAAAAAAACATCATACTGATTCCCAGAATGAAATTTTTTCCTTTCAAAAGGTGTGACTGTTAAAGATAACCGTTAAAGATAAATTATAAAAATAGTGTTTACAAAATTTTAGTTATTAAATTAATATGTACTAGAACACCAATATTTTTTTCCTGTGACTTAAACATCTCGTCTTCAAGCTTCACTCTCGTTTTCAATTGCCATCGCCTCTAGTTTTTTTTTTCTTAATTTGCCGTGAACTGTAATACCATTTTAGAAAAAAAAATCCTCCAATGTGTTATATGAAGGAAGGAGAAGTGTGACGTTTTTGCATTTATTGTTGATTTGCAGCTCATTCTTTAATGATAATTTTGCATATTTTATACAAATAAATAATGATAATAGATAATACATGGATAAAAGATAAATTATTTATTTATTTTGTATTACAGATTTAGGTATAAAGATATAGTATTGGATTGGATTAAGTATGAATGAAAGATAAAGAAAGTGATGAACTTTTTGACTTTCCCAGACTTTCAAGTCTCAGCCATGCATCATCTGATAGAATTCTGATCCGTGAAATTCCAACCTTTAAAACACACCATTTTCTTTACGTGAAAACACGAAAAGACATCAACCACCACCAATGTGTTACATGAAGGAAAGGAGCGGTGCGACACTTGCCTGAGGCGATGGCCGAAGAATTGGAGCTGGGTGATGAAGAACGAATACTCTCGCGATCATCAGATCCGAGACGTTGCAATCTCAAGCCTCAACAATAAGCATCAGCCAACGTCTCATCAGCACAAGAGTATCACCTCAGAGTACCATCACCTGCATAAATCATCTAATATATATAAGTAATACAGAAATGAGTACACAAAAGGAAAATGAAGGTAGCAGAGAAGTAGACCTCATTGGAAACTAGGAAGCAACCATAAAATGCTCTCTCCATTTTGATCTCTTGCTCATGTTCTGCTGCTCTTCCTCTTCGTCATTTCCCCGCTTTCCCATTCGCGATCTCTTTACAGGGCTGGCTCTTTCTTTTACTTCTAGGGAGTTACCATCCTGAATCACAGGCAACCACTTGCTTCCAAACGTCCTACCGACTGGAGTTAGTCCACACTTCACTATCAAACCCCGGATTTCTTCGGTGTCACTGCCTTCAATCTCTATCTCAGTAGAGAACTGAAACACGGCTTCGTTGAAATAGAACTGATCGGAGAGGCCATAGTGGTCGCACCATAAGATAGTCTGCGCTGTTTGGGACAGATCTGGCTCATCCTTGAACATGTATCTGCAACTAGAATATAGAGTTTGTCCAGCTGTGGTTACGCACTTGCAGACCATCTTTAAGTGACATGGCCAATAGTCGAAACTGGGTGGAAAAGCTACAACTGCGCAAAAAATGAATCGAAGAGGATCAAGCCTTCTTCGGAAGTTGGTCTTGAGTTGTAATGAAGATCCCACCTTGGAGTACTTGAACCATTCTGGCAGTTCATTTCCCGGGACACAAACAGTTGCTGATATAGACCATAGGTTCATAATTGTTTGCTGCTTATTGCTCATCTTCTCAACTAAAGGAACCTGTAACAAAGAATTGTGCATGAGATTTCTCCAAGTACAAGGATATGGAGATTCCAACATGGTATCAGAGCGGGTTGATCCATGCTCATTGTTGAGCTCGCACGACCCCTATTTCTCGCACTTTGGTAAAGTCAAAGTCAGTGCAATTTTTGACTCGATAACTCTCCTTTGAGAAGTCATGTTGAGAGTGTCCCACATTGATTAAATCATTTGGGATAGACTGGTTTATAAGTGTGAAAAATCCACCAACCCATCACCTTAAAGTTTTGGGTTGGATATGGAGATTCAAACATGGTATCAGAGTCAATTGCTCTAACAGTTCGGTGAGTTTCGTTTTAGAGGACGTGTTGGAGAGTATCCCACATCGGAAATGCAAATGGGATGGGTTAGTTTATAAAATGGGGAAATTCACGTCCTCATTACTTAAGGCTTTGGGTAGAATATGGAAATTCCTAAAATAGAGGGAGAGAAGAATTTACCAAAACAAATTTAACCCTCAGCCAAAAATCTATCCAGATTTCTTTCTTTGCATCTTGATTCAAATTGAAGCAGTTAATGAAGTCCATGTGAAAACGTTCAGGCATTGATCGTAAACCAAGCCTGTGATCATATTCCCTTGATTTTGATGACCTGCGAGTGTACTTCTGCAAAGATGTGCAGTTAGATGCATCTAGTAAGCGCAGGCTTGGTGGAAGCTCGGGTATACTCCTGATACTACTGCAATTGTACAAGCTAATTCTTGAGAGATTGGTAAGATACTTGATGTCTTCTGGTAAGCTCTTCACCTCGCCTCTTTTCAAAAGCAGTTGATTTAGTGACATTAAGCCTTTCAAGGGAGGTAGTGCATCACCCTTGTACCCTGAACAACTTAATATGCCAAGAGAGGTGAGGCGATTTATGGTCTCTGGTAGGCTGTTCAATGGACTCCCTTCCGTGATAAGAATTTTAAGAGACATTAAACTGCCCAAGTTCGCTGGAAGAGTCGACAATTTTGGGCACCCGCCAACATCAAGCTGTTTAACATTTTTCAGCTCGCCGATGTCGTCTGGTAGAGACTCAAGCTCTTCACAGCCATTCAACAGTAAATACTTGAGTTCTGACAAACTTTGGATGGATGCAGGCAACTCTTTTATTTTCGTAAAAGACAGATCCAACCAAATCAGATTTTGTGGAAGCTGCGGAAGATCTCTGATTTCGGAGCAGCGCATAAGCCAAAGAGTCTCCAGCTTAGTCAATTGTGAGAATTCTGGAAACTGAGTAAGACTATTATTACCACACAAATCAATGCAATTGAGTTCCACTAGGTGCTGTATTGAAGCTGGAAAGCCCTTTAAGTTCTCACAAAAGCGTAACAACAGCGTCTCCAACTTCAAGGCGCTTCTGAAGTTAGGAAGCGCGGTCAAGTTCTTGGAGCCGGAAAGGTCAACATATTTCAAGCTTGGCAGGCACGGCTGCAACAATTTGAAAGTAACACGAGTCAGCCAAATCAAAAGAGTAAGTGCAGGAGGAACGTTGAAAAATTGGACACGAACCAAAAAATTTACAAACTTGAGTAGTCTTGTAATGTCTAAGTCACGAACTATGCAATTGCTATGTCTCGGAGATCATGGGTGCAAAAAGTTCAGTTGTTTAAGGTAAAAGATAAGACATGGAAAGTAGCTTACCTCGACTTCACCAGTCCAAAGTTGTACAAGATGGCTGTCAACCATGTGAAGTTCAACAAGATTCTCAGGATTAAAATGTGGTGGCAGACTTGGTAATGGGTATAGGTCCCATCGCAAATACCGCAATTCATCAGGAAGATATTCTAGACCCTTTGGAAGAGAGATCATGTTGTTTGTGGTAGATGCATTGTGGAAATGCAGGATTCTTAGCCGTGTCAACTTCTTGAAGACTCTGGACCTCAATTTGATACTTACTGCCTTGGACAAGTCCATTGATATGACTTCTATCTTACCCATCCCTTCAATCTCACCTTGATTTTTTGTCAGTACATGCTCAATTTCGATGTTCCTCCATAACCTGCTTGGTCTTCCTTCACGACTAGCTATATGTTGGCCCATCTGTTGTACCAAGGCATGCATCCGTACAGCGTGGTCTGAGATGGTAATTAGAGCCTTGTCTGCAAGGCGAGCTATTCCTCTTATAGGATAGAATCCGTAAGCATCATGTATCCTTTCAACGTGATCTTTATTCCATCCTTCCATTAGGCAAGCAATATCGAGAAATATATTCTTCTCCGTATCTTCTAGCTCATCATAGCTAGTCCTCAAAATCTTCATAATCTCCAAGTCGGGAATATCACTTAGTTTTGCCAGTTCACTCTTCCAGATGTTCACATCCTTGTCAAAAAGATTGCGACCTAAAATCACGAGAGCCAAGGGCAAGCCTTGTGTATATTTGACAGCATCTTTCAGTAACTCCATCTGATCTGGTGTTGGCTGCCTTTGCTTGAAGATATGAAGCTTAAGGAGTTGAAGAGATTCGTGATAATTCAACTTCTTGACTTCATATACTTTGTCACACGCATTCTTCAGAATCTGCTTGTCTCTACTTGTTGCAATTACCTTACTTTCTAGACAATATAAGGTGCAATCCGCTATCAGTTCATGTAATTGGCTTGCATTGCTTATGTCGTCAAGTATGACAAGATATTTTTTCCCTCGTAGCTTCCTCTGGATGTCACTGCAGAAGATGACATGGGGACTTTCATTTGGATCATGCCTTCGAAGGAGTTGGGAGAGCAAATGTCTACGCAAACTGCTCAATCCGTGCCTTTCTACATATCCACTTACATTCTCAATGTAACATGCTCCATCAAAATTCTTGGAGATACAACGGTAGATCTTTTCAGCGAGTGTTGTTTTGCCTGAACCTCCCATTCCCCATACTCCTAGGCATCTCACCTCTGGCAAGGACAAGAACGATTCCACTTCTTCCACACGCTCAATTCCAATGAAGCACCTATATGAATCATCCGAAGACATTTGACCTAGAACAGATTGTATACGCTCGAGGAGTTTTTGCACAATTTTTCCTTCTGATCTAATCAAACAAACAACAGAACTTCAGTAACAACCTAACCATTGCACAAATAACACAGATAACTGAATTAGACATTAACAAAAAGAAAAAAAATCGAAACCTCCGTGTAAGAGAAGCACCTGGATGGCTTTCAATGAAGTATTTATTCTACACACATCATCAATATGGCAGCAGAAGAGGAAGGAAACACAGAGAAACTCTTTGTACGTACTTATTGATGAAGGTGGTTCTAAAAATTGGGTGGGTCTATAAAGATTCGATTACCCATGTCATCACGTCCAGGCAAAGAAGATTCGTCTATAGTAAAACAACCTCAAGCCTCTCGTCTGCTTGAATTTGAAGAATGCGAGAAGTAATTGAAGCATATCTAAATGAAGTGAACAAGATTGAGGAGAAAGAGTTGCATACATTTGGTCAGAAGCCCAGCCGGAGAGATTGGCGGCTTGCTTCAAAGCGCACCGCCAACTTTGCTCCTTCCCCGCATACCGAGCATCTTGGACAAGCCTCGCGAAACAGTCTCTGAAAGCACCAGTCTGATTCCGGATATGAGTTGGCTCTACTCCCTGCAGAAACACCGGTAATACAGTCTGTCCATTGACTTCATGGCACTCCATGATCCTGACCAGTTCATCCAGACACCACCTGGAATCGGCATAGTTCACAGAGAAGACTACAACTGATACTTGGGAGTCAGATATCCTATTGGAGAGCGTAGGCGAGATCACTTCACCTCCCTTGAGCCCCTTGTCCGTGAATGCATCAATCCCATTCCTCTCCAAGGCCAACAGTAAGTGGCTGACAAAGTTCTTCCGGGTGTCTTTGCCTCTGAAGTTGATGAACACGTCGTGCTTTGTCCATGTAACTGCTGTAGAAGCCATTGAAATATCTAGACACTAATTGACGAGGAAGAGGAAGCGGGGTTCCATAAGTACCTAGATTATAATCTGCGCATAGGTTTTGACAAAACAAGTGTCATAGCCACATTGATTATATCGAGGTTTCCAAACTCAAAATTTTTTTTTATGTCACAGAACATATTTTAACAAGGTGAAACAAACTCTGTCACTATCACGCCAAGCAAGCAAATGGACTTAATAGCTATGGAATCTTTTATATAATCAAATAAAGTAATGGAAGAGGCACTTCATATCTACGATGACCAATTCATGAAAGGGTACATAGAGATCCAACGGATTCCTACCGTGATTCACACACTTGGAGACAACAGAAGAGACACGACTGACTAGACTTGTACTGTTTCTCAAACCCGTAATGACTATGCAGTAATTGACAGTTTTGGGATAAACGTTAGGAAGAGAAAGTTGCATCTCACAAGAAAATTGAAACATGGCTTCGTTGAAATTAAAAGACCGGCTGCTGCAGCAGATGGTTCTTGACTGGCAATGGGAAGTACCTTTAGGACCAGCTGTTTCTATTTGTACGTTGAGTACTCCTTATATGTTGCATTTGCTGATAGTTAACTCTTTCTTCTCTATTCAGAGAGATAAGTGTTAAGTTGGAAACATGACATTCTCTTTGTTCTATGCGCTGGTATCTTCCTCGAAAACTATATCCGAAAGATTAAACACCATTCACCGCCAACCCTACGATTTAGCAGTAAAATTGTTGCATTGATGCTCAAACAAAATACACGAACATGATAAGGTGAGGTGCCGTATACAATTTGCTTAGCCGAAATCAGAAAAGAAAGCCATATGTACATCTAAGAAAAGATCTTCGTACTAGGTTCAATTCGGAATGTACCCGGAATTAAGATGTCACGAATTCAACTGTACAAACCGCCAATCCATCAAATGTGTGTAACATAAAGAGATGAACAGTAGCCAGAGACATATCAATTGTCGATGGCAACAATGCAATTGTGAAGAAGCCTAATGTTGGTGTCTATCTGTCTACTATCTAAGGTAAGTCAAGTACATCAATGGTTGAACAAAACCTGTACAAGCGGGAAGATGACCACGTCCAGTATTGAGAAGAATAATCAGTCTTCAGTGACACTGACTTGCAGGTCTGAATCTTCTTGTAACTTTGCCAACTCACTCTCCCACTCTTTCAAACCTTTTTCGTATAGATTGCATCCCAACACCTCCAAAGCCAACGGCAAGCCCTTTGCACATGCTACAATCTTTTTGGATAGCTTGATGAACTTCCCCCGAGGCTGCTCTTGCTTGAATGCATGAAACTTGAAAAGCTCAAGCGCTTCGCGGTTATTCAGCTTCTCAACATCATACAATTTCGTGCATCCATTCTTGAGCACCTGCTTATCTCTACTGGTCACGATTATTCTACTCCCTGGACCAAGGAACTGATGCCGTCCAACCAAAAGCTTCAATTGTCGTGCGCTACTGACATCATCAAGAACAATCAGGAGCTTCTTCCTTCTAAGCCTTCTCTGGATGAGAGGGGATAACACGTTAAGGCCTGTACTAGAGTTCCGATCCACGCCTAAGAGTTGTGCAACCATTTGCTTTTGTAAAGAATCGAACCCGTCCCTCTTAAATTTCTTTCTAATGTTTTCCAGAAAGCACGTGCCATCGAATGAACTGGAGTTCCGATGAAATACAATTTCGGCTATCGCTGTTTTGCCTATTCCGCGCTTCCCGCATATGCCCACGGAGATCAAGCCTTCGGGTGATCCGATTCCAAGCAACGACTCAACTCCACGGATGCGCGTACTTCCAACAAAACCATCTTCAAGATCATTTAGGGACGACTGATTCAATATCTTCTCAATCCTTTCAACAACTTCCTCAACGATTTTTTCCTCAGACCTTAAGAACAGAAGAAACAACTGGAACCAGTCAGGAGTCATTCAACAAAAGTTGAAGCATAGAAAAGCTTGCATAGCTCAAAAGTCCAAACTATTCCATGTGCAATTGTCACATGCATATCAAAATCAATTAACTTACACTTTCCTTTATCCATCTGAATCTCTATACAAGCAATACATCTACTTGAGACCAGACATCAATCAGAACCAATTAGCATTTATCTAAGAGTTGTCGATAAATCCATATCCCCGGGATCAATTTACCCCATACCATGAACTGGAAGATCGTGCAACAACAATCGACCGCCTGATCATCCTATTGGAGAGAATTCCACATCGAAAGTAGCAAGTGTGTTGAGCCTATTTATAAGTGTGGAAGATCCACCTACTAATTGCCTTAAGATTTTTGGCTGGATAAGGAGATTCAAACATGGTATCTGAGCAGGTTGATCCCGTGCCAATTGTTAAAGCTCGTGCAATTTTCGTGCTGGAAGGCAAGTTTAAAAATGCATAAAATCTACCAACTTACTGCCTTAAGATTTTGGGTTGGATACGAAGACTTAACGCATCGTACTACGATATCATATACTAAACTTGGTATCTTACCCAGAATCTTAAAGCCAACTCGAACACTCAAGCTAAAAATCACAACTTTCCATCTTGGGGTTTAGCTCATCATATTCATAAGTACCAAGTAAAACACAACCAAGCATCATATATTCCTAGTCGAGCTCCAAAGCGAATCGGATTACTTACTTGTGCATCGAATCCCACCCTGAGAGGTCGGCAACGTCCACCATGGCCCTCCTCCAAGCCTCCACCTTTTCCTCCCCGTTCTTCCCGACAACCTTCCCAAACGCGTCCCCGAACGCGCCCTCTTGCTTCCTCACATGGGTGGGCTCCACCCCGAGGAAGACAGGCAGCACGTGCTGCCCCCTCGAGCCCTTACGACACGCGGCGATGGTGGCGAGCTCGTCGAGGCACCACCGGGAGTCCGGGTAGTTGGGGGAGAAGACGACGACTGAGATTACAGACTGGGAGATGATGCGGAAGAGGGTGACGATCCTCTCGCCGGCTTCCAGCCTGTCGTCGATGAAGGCGTCGACACCGCGGCGGTTGAGGGCCGCGTGGAGGTGGGCCGTGAAGTTCTTGCGCGTGTCGCCTCCCCTGAAGCTCAGGAACACGTCGTACTTTATTCCGGCGGGGTCGCCTCCCTCCTCGGTGGTGTCTTCGAAACCCATTACGCTATTTGCGTGTTGGCTTCTTGGGTAAGGAAGGAAGGAGACGAGGGGAAGGAAGGAGGGAGGAAAGTGTTGGGTTTAGATTCGCGGAAACTCGCTTTCATGGCGGATTCGGTAGAAAAGTCAACGGCTATCGACGAGTGACGTTGACGTAAGGCAGAACATTTGGGCCTCAAGGAAAGCCCAGTCATGTCTGAAGAACCGAAGATGTAAGATTTTTAATTGAGCCTGAGAAGCCCAGTTCCACCTTTTCAGATTTTTATTTAATTGACAAATTTAATTTAAGTTTGATAAAAATTTGACAAAAAAAACTGACATATCCACTACTTTAACAACCTCTCTCTCTCTCTCTCTCTCTATATATATATATATGTATATATATATATGTATATATATATATATGTATATATATATACATATATATATATATACATATATACACACACACATGTGTATGTCTTGTGCCCCTTGGGATTTTCTCATCAATTAGTGATATGCAAAATTCGACATCACATATCTAAGGATGATACAAAATTTTAAATTAAGTACGGATGAATATTAATATGTATGACTTTCTTTGCTCCATGTGAGATTCACAGGATTTGAATTCAAATAAAATTATATGAATAAACTAAAATATTTTATTATTTAAGTTAATTTCTTTTGTTGTATATTTTTATGTAAAAGTCGTTGTTGTATATCATTGGTCTTAACATAAACTATAATTCTCAACCAAAAACAAATTGATGAAAAAGGCAGCCAGCTTTATCTATTTATCGCGACGTACTGGATGAGTAAATGTCGTCTCCGTCAAAAGATGACCCCTTTGGAATTGTGACTAAGGAAAGATGAAACGACTAGTGGTGGTATGATTATCTACATTAAAGTCAAGCATGGAGGTATAATTATCTTGTCAATCTTTTCCAATTTAGTCAACGAATTCGTAAGAAATTAATCCGTAAAAAGAATTGATGTAAAGACGAAAAAGCAAATCGGAAAAGACACAAAACATTGTGGGATTAATTCACTTATGAGAGAATATTTGGAGAACATCGTTATTTAGCAAGGAGACAAGTATACCACATTGATGTGAATCCAATATTCCACTTCAAATATTTACGACTCGTGTGTATCACCTGACTTATTTTATTTTACACATCTATAACTGACACTGACTATATATTATATGTGTATATACCCATATATATGGACCTAGATAGCTAGCTCGCTAGCTAGCTGCAATTCTATACCATATATTGTTTGTCTTAATTTTCATCGATAAAATGTCTCTAAGATAAGCTTCCTCGTACTTGTAATGATCACGTATATGTTTAATTATTTTATACTGAGAGGTGACGTAGTGGGTCCGATGAGGAAGGTGAATAAGATGACTTGGTGAAGCTCCATAGTTCATTATCTCCGATGTAGCCCTGAATCTTGGAAACCACCTGATCGGATCGGAGCTGCTGAGGCAATTCGATCTCCTGGTCATGATGAGGATCCGAAAGGCCGAATCCTTGATGATCACCCAAGTCATCGAAGCAAGAGCTGACTTGCTTCGAAATATGAGTCCCATCTAGCTGAGACGCCACAAGGCGATCCAGCGTCACCCACTTCATAGAAATGGGCGAACGTTGGTGGTCAAGCATCTCATAGTAGTGTTGGTAGGGACTAGTATCAGCTATTTGCACTGAATTGGTGTGGTTTAGGGTTGAAGAATCGGGGCTGTCCAGCCACGGGAGATGCACAAACCCCTCGTGGAGGCCTTCGTCGAGGATGGAGCTGTTTTCCGACATGAAACTCATTTTGTTCAAAGCGTTGTTGTTAGTGTGGTTCAGGAGCGCATCGGTATCCATCTTGCAAGTTGTTGTTCTTCCCATGTAGAGGAGTATTTGGTCAAGGACGCCATTTTCGCCTCTGCAAGGGCTAACAATTTGGTGGGTGTTCTTGGAGTCCATTGAGCCAAATGAAGAGCATTTGTTGGGACTGCTCTCTAGGGTTTTCTGATAATTCTTCTTCCCGAAGACCCTGCATACCACCCAGCCTTCCTCTTGGAGTGCCTTCCCCATTGGTATTGAACCCTGATCAATGTGAAAATAATTAATTAGTGATATGAATTAGACATTTAATTAATTAGGTAACATCAAAGTTGATCAAATCCAGCGTTTGTGTAGCAGTCTATTGAGACGTTCATGTATATTGAGATTTACCCCTAGCATGCACCAAGAATTTAGCAAGTTTCTTAGGCCTGATTATATATTTCAGACAGTTGACTCTTATGTTGTTGAAGTTACCATATTAGTTGGATGAGTTTTTATGGTGAAATTTTTTATTTATTTATTGTCTAAATTTTTTAGATTGCGCAAAATTTTTTTAATATAATATTATAGTTGATTAATATTGTACATATTTTTGTCCTTCCATAAACCATGTTTCATTCTACTCCTCTTTTATGATCTATATATATACACCCGCGCTCGCGCACATGTTTGATGGACAAAAAGGCAGCATTGCATGGGACATATTATTGATACATGTGACTCATTCATACCTTTTTGAAACCAAGACCAAAGAAAAGAAACGAGAAAGGCATGTAATAAGATACAAGCACATGCATGTCCTGGAAGTCAACTAGGCCATTGAGACCAAAGCAAGAAAAGTTTTCCTATCAATTGATGGGAAACGACAACATCAAGCACATTAAAATGAAAAAAAGGGAGATTGAAATTGTGTTATATCTAGGAGATCAATGTCCTTACATTGTTAATAGTGGTTTCATGGGAGCCATCATCAAGCCTATATTCGTGCATGATCCAGTCAGATTTTTCACCATGTGGAGCTCTTCCTTTGTAGAACACCAATGTCTTCCTCAACCCAATCCTCCTGAAGCTGCTATATATGATCTTGTCACGCCCGGTGGCCTTCCAGAACCCGGCCGTGGTGGCACGGTTCGTTCTCGTTCCAGTTGGGTACTTCTTGTCTTTGTGGCTGAAGAAGTACCAGTCGTTTTGAGGCGTCGACCCTATTTTGCACCTCTCTATGAATAGGGTCAAAGGACATATTGTCAATGGACCAACTTTATTCGTTAGATCGAACACATGTAGCTATACCCCCATCATTTTAGCATTACATTTGGATCTAGCTAGCCAACATATTTTAAATATATTTTTTTAAGCGTAGATGTACTGACGAAATATTACACCTCTAACGATTAATTAGTATGCATGCAAATGAAATGGCTATATTGTGAATGTGATCCGGATATGAATTTTGGGGGCATACCTTGGATATCCCAGGGTTCAAGCTTGTTAAGGTCAACTTCACGGATGACATCAAGGTCAATCCTCTCATATGCCACCTTCTTTTTAAGGTAGTAATGGAGGAGCTCCTCTTCTGTTGGGTGGAATCTAAACCCGGGAGGCACTTTAGACTGACCATTTATGGACAGGTTCATGTCCTCTGATGACATTCTAATTGTCCACTACTAGCTCTACTTAAGGGACAAAGACATTGAAATTAAGAGAGTAGATTAATAGGTAATTGAGAGAGAGAGAGAGAGAGGTAGGTTAGAAGTGGTGGTGATGAGGCTGGAGAGGGTGCGTAAAGGGTAATGCAGTCATGATTATTTATAACGGTGGTAGGGTAAAGGTAAATATGGTCCAAAGTTGCATGAAAAAAAGTTTGGGAATCAATATCGCCATCTTCCTTCCATGTACTTACCTTCAATAAGGTCTACCCTTCTAGAATAGCCTACCTTGCACCAACATTTTAAGTGTCCAATCAATATTCAAGATAACCAAAGTTCAGTTTAGTTCTGCAAGTATCAAAATATTTGACTACTGTATTTTAAACTACATGGTATTTATATATAAATGGTTATACTAAATAATATTAAAGTGATTTTTGTCATTAGAGTTTGATGAACTAAATTCATTGATTATTTGCTCTACTAAGCACCATAGTTCTTGATCATCCACTACTTCTAATTTAATTCAATACTTCATTCCCTGTGTACTAATATTTTCCAGTTACATGGCGAATTGATTATATGTGTGTTAGTTGAATGGCTTGATATTGGGTATCTAATGCATAAAATAATAGGAAAAATATATATAGAAGATCATGAAGTTAAAAAGTGATTTTGCAACATTGTACTATGGTCCTAGAACGAGCTATTTTTTTATTTTTTTTAGATCCTATTCTAAATTCTATTCTATTACATCAGAAATGCTCATGCCAGGAGTCGAATCCTGAACTTCACTCCACATGAGTGGGAACAATGCCACTGGACCAAATAGTCACTCGGCTCCTAAAACGAGTTATTTGGTCCTGATGTTATCTCTTTTTTGTGACACATGTTTGGATGATTTTTCAAAAAAAAATCTTCGAATAAAAAAATAGTGACATTTTTAAGACGATATGGCACGTCACATCACGATTTTTTTCTCGATTGACATACTAAAATAGCAACTGATTAAAATATAAAGTTTGGTGTCTTCTTTTTATAATTTTTTAAAAATATCCTCTCTTCTCCCTCTCTCTTTTTCTCCTTCTCTCTCTTCTCTTCCGCCTCTCTCTCATCTCCTCCCCTTTTCTCCCTCCTCTGCCTCTCCTCCCTCCTCCTCTCTCTCCTCTCACCCTCCCCTCTCCTCTCTCCTCCCTTCCTTGTCAAAACCAAATATCTTAAAAATTAGGAAAAAAATTAGTTAAAATTCGATCAGAAGAGAGGAGCGTAAAAGAGAAGAGAAGCGGAGGAGGGAGGAGAGGGGAGAGAGACGGAGGAGAGAGGCAGAGGAGAGGGGCGCATAAGATTATTTACCTAAATCAAGTAGGTCCTTCAATAGATCTCATGTTAGCCTCACCTCAAGACGTTGGTCTCTAACATCAAGCGATTTTCTGAGAATCTTCAGATTCTCGAACCATAATGTCTGAGTCAAAGAAGTAACAATAGTTCTTTTCCTTTGCATGTGTCTGTTGGGTCCACATTCGGAGGGGAAAACCACCAAAAGCTTTGCCCTCCTCATTTATCCATCCAATGGCTTGCAAGAATGGGGAACAGACGATTGATTAGCTTGTTGATATTATTACTGGAGGGTGAAGAGAGAGGAGAGAAGGAGGAAGAAAAGCTGGGAAAGAGAGTGTTTTTTTTAAAAATTATAAAAAGTAAGAGATCAAAATTGATATTTTAATCCATTGCCATTTTAATATGTCAACCAAAAAATAATTGTGACATGGCATAACACGTCATCCTGAAAATGACACTATTTTTTTTAGTTCATAGTAATTTTTGACTCAAAAAATCATGAGAAATTCTGTCACAAAAATGGAGTAACCTCAGAATAAAATACTTTGTTCTACAATCACAAAAATATGTCGCAAAATTATTATAACTTGAAAATTTTTTATGAACTTTTCCCAAAATAATAAGTACCAGAAGAGTGGTTAGCTAATAAAAATCCAGCACGTAGAATAATAATAGTAGGAAAAAGGTAAAATAGAGAATGAGGACGATGTGATTTCTTGATTCAGATTAGTTTTTGATTCAAAATGTCATCAGAGTTTTTGTCAAAGCGAAATAAATTCAGGACAAAATAAGTCGTTATAATTATGTCACAAAATTATTGCAATCTCATACTTTTTATGAATTTTTCCCAAAATAATATATACCTAACAAGTGCTGAGCTAATAAAAATCCAGAAAATAATAATAGTGGGAAAAAGGTAAAGGAGAGAACGGGGACGAGGTGTAGGGCCCAGAATGAAGGAGGTAACAATAAGTCGGGAATAGCATACTTTAGTAAGTAAAAGAGATTTTGAGTTTTCAAAATATAATTGTATAAAATTTGTTCTCTTGCCTCCAAATTTACAATTTAACTTTGCATAAGGATGTCAAATAGCTCTTAAATATTGAACATAAATCATTTTATTGTATCTTGTGATTTAATTATTTATTTTAATTTTAATAAATTAGTTCTATAATTTTTTTGAGTTAAAAATGAGATCAATAATATTATTTAACACGAACGGAGTTGTTTTCAGAAAAAAGAAAATTCATGGGGGAGGAGCTGCGGGGGGGAATGCCACCATCGAGAAACTACGACGTATGACCTTAAAATCCGATTGGAAAAGCACCCTCGAAACCACCAACCTATCCTACAGAAATTAAAACCACCTCTCTCGATAATATGCATATGGAATGGACGTCACTCGTTGAACTTGTGTAACAACCACCTCAACGACACCCTCCCCCAATTTATCCGGTAGGAGAAACTGAGCTTTCGTGGTCCCATTTTTTTAATCTTTAGTTTCATATATAATTTAAAACTTTCAAATATGATTATATAAATGATAGGTATAATATTAACTCGTCAATTCTATAACAGCAGATAGAGTTGGTAATTTCTTATAAGTTATGGCACATGATTCCCTATTACAAATGAATCACTAGCATAAATTTTTTTAGAATTTGACATCCTTTATCAAAATTATACGTCATTACAGACTATATGATCAACTTATACTAATACCATCACACAACCAGGCATATATAATTAGTATAAGCCAGGCCTTGAAGAAGCACGTGTATTAATTTGATGTCATTTTATTCCTATGTTATTCCTTTCATGCTTCAGCTTTCCACTGATTGTAAGTCGCAACAGCTAAATCTTTTATTTTATGGAACAAACTAATTAAAGAGTCAAGACAAATACCACTAGGAAGACTAAATTTTAAAGGCGACAAACAGAGCTTTTCTCCATCGAGAAATATAATAAGCGCCTTAAATAGCATATAATCTATTGTTTTGGTGATAAGCATATGATCGGTTAAGGAGTACTTATATCTATCAGTAAAAGAATTATTTTGCTTAAAATTTTTAAATGATAACAAAAATTATTGTTATCGTTTAAAAATCTTAAGCAAAATAAATTATAAGTTTAGTAAGTCTGTTTGATACAGGAGTCTCCTCTATTCTTTTTCATAATCATGGGAGCGTGCGACTTCAATGCGATTTTTTTTTCTATCAAATCATCAATTGGGTTTTTGGGTATTACATCGGTAACTTTATAATAAGTACGAGTGTGCGTTCTCGCAAGTGAAATTGATGGTAACTGTTGGAAATAGGATTTAACTCGCAATTATTATTGTGTGAGTTTGAGTCTAGGTCCATTAAATCCAATCCATAAAGAATTGGACCAGTTAACAGGCCGGTCAATGGACCGACTCAAAGCTACATTAGCAGGCACGTCAATGTGACGTGGTACTAATGTCAGATCTGACGTAAGCGCGTACGTTAGCGTTGGCGTGGAGCTGATGTAGTTGCCGCCAGAACTGGCAGTGCCACGTGGCAACACGCCAGACTGACATGTGGTAGAGCTAGGAGTAGTTCTGCCACGTGACAGACATGCGTATCCACGATCACGTGGCTCTTCATCATCAGCTAGATTTTCCTATAAAAGAGGAAATCCGGCTAAATTGGTTAATAATTTTTTCATCTAAGAACTCCACTCAGAGGAGAAAATTACAGATTATGTCAAAAAATTTCTCAAATTTTTATATAAAGAAAATTCGTGAAAATCAAGTCTCGAGTCTAATATACAGTGACCGAGACTCGACCAACACTTCAAAAAAGCCGATCCGAACCTGTGGGACCGCTCACTTTAACAAATAAGTTCCATTTAATTAATAAATTAGTTTATTAATTAAATAGATTTAAATCATAATTACTCATTAATTATGTACCAAAACCAACAATAACTGAACCAAATAAATTAATTAACGCGTAACACTTATTTGGTTAGTGAATTCAGCAATGTAGAGAGCCAAACGACTTTAGATATTTTAAAGAGGTTTTGTATTCAAATTCAACGAATACTTAATACTGTAATCAATGGTAAACTAATCCAAAATTAACTTACAATACTAATTTGGGTAATCTCATTTTTATCACAACACCGACAATTTGGAGCGACTACTGTTCTTGCCGACACAATAGAAATATATATACAATACCTCATAACGGTAGCACTAACTTAAAAAAATTCACCACCATGAAAAAATTAGTTATGAGGGTGTTGATGTCTAAATTTTAATGATGATCGTTACTCTCCTCCCTAAGTTCTAACACTAATCATGATTTTTTTTCTGGCCAACAATTGACGGAGCAACCACTTTGTTTACTAACTTGCACTGGGACAATATTGTATATCAACATCACCATACATGTTTGTTGCGGTTGGTTGTAATTGGAATTACATCATTTATAGTTACTGCACCATCCCATGTATGCATGTGCACGAATTTTTTTTATATGATTAATTCAAATTCGAGTTAGGAATTTTGATTTCAAATGTGCAAAAAAAATTTTGTACCGAATTTAACATCGATTAAATTTGAGACTTTTGGTTAAACTAAAATTAATATATATTTGATTTGAGTGTTTGGTGACAATTAAATATAATTTATTTCTAATTAGTTAATCAAGTGACGCTTACTGTGACGACATGATGAAATTGGCAACGAGATTTAGATATTTGATTTATTAAAATGAGGTAAGAGTATAATCTCCAAGGAGAGGTATTTGTTTTTCTGCATCCAAATAATTAGAGGGAGGAAGTTTGTCAAATTGGTTAAGTTTGCACGAGCCGCCATGTATTCATATGTACGGAGTTCAACAATTTCCGGTGGGTTACTTTTTGGACATCTTCGTGACGCACTGGCCGGAGTTAATTAATTATGTGTATCATTCTTCATAACGAATTATATAATTATTTTTCTGAATATAGAGTATAATATTTTCAGTTTTTTTTTGTTTTTCATTAATAGTGGAAGTAGGTCCATTTGACCACAGAGTTAGGTGGCTTTGTTCATCTAAATCCATTCAGTAAAATGAAAAAACGTTTAATTTGGCGGTCGAAAATGTCAAGTTGCTTACTTAGAAAAAAATTATTTTTTCATAAGTATAAAAATCTACCTATTACAATTTTGCATAGTATTAAAAAGAATTATTCACGTGAGTATTGTTATACTCGCATGAATCACATTTTATCCTCCATCACCTTTCAAAAAATCACGGGATGAATCAGACGCCTTGCTTGACTATCTTCCCTCAAGAGTGGAAATTAAAAATGCAGTTTAGAGTTGTGATGGGAATAAGTCTGCAGGCCTGGACGGTTTTAACTTTAATTTTTACAGGGCTGTCTTGCCAATTATCGAAGCTGATGTTTGCTTGAGAATTTGTTTGCTACTGGTCTCTTCACACTTTGGCTGCCACTTCTTTCAATGTGCTAGTCTCTAAAAAGTTTTGTTGTCCCAATTGTCTTCTTACATGCTTATCAATTTTGTTGGGAGTGTGTACAACATAATATCTAAGATTTTTGGCTTTTCGACTCAGTAAAATAATTTAAGAAATCGTAGGTCATAAATAGTCTACCTTTATATTGGGCTGCAAGGTCAATAGAA
This sequence comes from Hypericum perforatum, assembly GCA_012979155.1. Taxonomy (NCBI): domain Eukaryota; kingdom Viridiplantae; phylum Streptophyta; class Magnoliopsida; order Malpighiales; family Hypericaceae; genus Hypericum; species Hypericum perforatum. The sequence continues at coordinate 93,511 of SOPF01027141.1, read as the reverse complement.
ATGTACTGATTGCAAATGAGACCACTCTATTAAAATCAAGATCGAAGGAGGCTACTCTTTTCAAAATAGACTTTGCAAAAGCATTTGATTGTATACGTTGGTCTTACTTTGAAGAGATTCTAGTTTTGATGAGCTTTTGAGATAAGTGGCATTATTGGATTTGTGGTTGCATTTCATCAGCAAGATTTTTGGTGCTGGTTCACACATCTCCAACCAGGACATTTAAACTTAGTAGAGGTCTTTGCCAGGGTGACCTACTATCCCCTCCTGTTCGTTATTATCACAAATGAGATTTTATGTGTGCTAATTAAAAGGGTAGATGAATCATTTTTTTTAAGAGAATCTATATCTCGGAGTATAACGAAAGGCTTTTTTTTTTCTTTGGTATGCTGACGGTACACTTATTATTCTGAAGAAAAATGAATTGAGACTTGCTAACGTTTGTCACATTCTGAGCACTTTAAGCCTCATTTATGGCATCTCGATCAATAACTTAAAATTGTCTCTCATTGGTATCAACACTCCTTACGATTAGTTGCAACTACATGCTATTCTTTTGGATTGCAAGTAGGAAAGACTCCCTCATATATATTTGGGATTGCCTATTAGGTGCTCCATGTCAAAGAAAAGTCACCGGAAATCTATCTTTGACTCTGGAGTCAAGATTAGCTTTCTGAAAAGATCAGCTTCTATCTCTCGAGGCAGATTAACATTTGTAAGTTCAGTTCTCTCTAACCTACCCATTTATTACCTCTCCATCTTTAAACTCATTGTTGGTGTAGGCAAGGTTTTGGTTAAGCATTTGACCCAAAAAAAAGGTTTTGGTTAAGCACGTGAGTACTTTTTTGTGGTATGGAAACATTGACAAGATTAATAATTCTCTCGTCAATTGGATAAAAGTGTCCCGACCGAGAGATTTTGGTGGTCTCATAATTAAGACCTCAATGAGAAAAATTATGGCCTCCTCTTTAAATAGATGTGGAAGTATATTACAAGTGGCGATATTTTGTAGGCAAGAATCGTCCATGGTATCCACTTTCATCGACATCTTGGTATACTCTCTTACCTATTCGGAAAGGGTTAATTACCCTCAGGTCCCTGTACTATTGACGATTTTGTAATAGAGTCCATGTATAATTTGAATAAGATATAAGACCCCCATATTATAACAAAATATTGGCATAAGGTCCCTGACTTAACCTTCGCTGACATCATCAATTTTTTTTCGTTTTTTTAACATTGAATTGACCAAAATACCCTTAAGCCAAAAATTAAAAAAAGGGTTAATTACCCTCAGGTCCCTGAACTATTGACGATTTTGTAATAGGGTCCCTGTGTAATTTGAATAAGATTTAAGGTCCCTGTGTTATAACGAAATATTACTCTCAGGTCCCTGGCTTAACCTTTGCTGACATCATCAATTTTTTTTTTATTTTTTTAACACTGAATTGACCAAAATACCCTTAAGCCAAAAATAAAAAAATCCATAAAACAAAATAAAAATTAGGGAAAAGTACAAAAAAAGTCCTGTGGTTTCACTTTTAGTCCTCCGAACCTAAATTCGTCCCGAACCTATGAAAAAATTCTTTTTCATCCCGTTTTTTTTTACATTTTAGTCCCAAATCTCAAATTTTTTTCAATTATTTTTATTATATCATAAATTCGTCCCGAACCTATGGAATTCCGGAAATACCCCTCACCCGCTTCCGAATTTCACCAAACGCTCAATATCAAAGTCGTAGATCTAGATCTTACGGATCCTCTAGTTTTGGAATCGCTCGATTCGGAGTATATATGCGAAAGTTATGATTGTTCTACCGAAAGTTGACGAACTAAGCCTATCAATCACCTTTTGGGGAAATATGTGTAACTTTTTCGTGTGAATTCCGATTTAGATGATTTCAAGTCGGGTAGGTTTGCAACACATTCGTCTACGACTTTTGTGTTGTGAGTTTTGTGATTTGAGCCTTGTGTTTTTGAGTTTCATGTGATTTCGGTTGGTATTAGCATTGATAGGCTTAGTTCGTCAACTTTCGGTAGAACAATCATAACTTTCGCATACATACTCCGAATCGAGCGATTCCAAAATGAGAGGATCCGTAAAATCTAGATCTACGACTTTGATGTTGAGCGTTTGGTAAAATTCGAAAGCGGGTGAGGGGTATTTCTGGAATTCCATAGGTTCAGGATGAATTTATGATATAATAAAAATAATTAAAAAAAATTTGAGATTTGGGACTAAAATGTAAAAAAACAGGATGAAAAAGAAATTTTTCATAGGTTCGGGATGAATTTAGGTTCGGAGGACTAAAAGTGAAATCACAGGACTTTTTTTTGTACTTTTCCCTAATTTTTATTTTGTTTTTTGGATTTTTTTATTTTTTGCTTAAGGGTATTTTGGTCAATTCAGTGTTAAAAAAATAAAAAAAAATTGATGATGTCAGCGAAGGTTAAGCCAGGGACCTGAGAGTAATATTTTGTTATAACCCAGGGACCTTAAATCTTATTCAAATTACACAGGGACCCTATTACAAAATTGTCAATAGTTCAGGGACCTAAGGGTAATTAACCCTTAAAAAAAACATATTCTTCAACCTCAAGCCAAACAACCACCGTGCAACCCCAGCTACTTCGAATGCCTCATCGGGCTCATGAATGCGACGAGTCATCCTCCTCGACCACGGCCACCCCCGTCAACAAAACCCCAACCACAACCACCTCCCAATCTCCACCGTCCCCACCATGCCCAAACCCAATCCTTCTGGTAAGATGGTCGAATTTGTAATTAGTCAGAAAATCCCCAATTCGGGAATGGACCCTAATTCCGAAAATTGGGAAGTTCAAGCCCTAATTTTTTGATTCCTAATATGTGCCAGTGAATCATGTTTGTCCGTCAATGATGGTGATACTCTTAGGCATCGACGTCCTCCCCTCTTCATCGGCGTTGTCCTTGAAGTTTTCGGCGGTGACTTTCAACGGAGCGAGGAGACCGGACGGCGAGGATCGGGAGGGAGGTGGCGAGGGCAGCGTGAGGAGGTGGATGAGCTCCGCGTTCACTAGCTTGAGCTCGGCATTCTTGGAGCGCAGGAAGATGAGCTCGTCGGCGAGGGCATGGAGCCACAAGAGGGAGCTCTCGTAGTGGTCGGCTAGCTCCTGGTACTCGAGGATCAGTCGCGCCTGGAGGAGCCGCGACTCTACGTCGAAGCTAGAGGAGAATTGCTTCGGTGATGCGGCAGTTGGAGAAATCTGACACGTTAGCTCCTGGTTTTCATCGGACGGCGATGCTTATTGAATGTTTTTTTTTTGATATTAATTTGGTGGTGTTCTTGATTATTGGGTTGTTAATTGTTAATTGGAGTGGACAATTTGGGAGGGTACTTTGGTTGATTTCTGGATTTTTGGTTGATTTTTCTTGTATGTTCATCGTGTTCTAAGGTTGAAGAAGATTTTTTTTTTAATTTTTGGCTTAAGGGTATTTTGGTCAATTGAATATTAAAAAAACGAAAAAAATTGATGATGTCAACGAAGGTTAAGTTAGGGACCTTATGCCAATATTTTGTTATAACACAGGGGTCTTATATCTTATTCAAATTATATACATAGGGACTCTATTACAAAATCGTCAATAGTACAGGGACCTGAGGGTGAATTAACCTATTCAGAAATGGTAGTGGTGCTTAGACTAAGATTACAACCTTGGCTAATAACTTTCCTTCGTTGATGAGATTTTATTGGAGTTTAAACTCGAAATTGGGATGGGAGACCAAATCTTTTTTTGGCTCGATCCATAACTTGGTGCTATGCTATTAAAATATATGCTTTCAACCTCTTCATACTCTCCTTAATCAATTTTAAAAGATTATTGACCGTGGAATGTAGATAAATTTTTTTTCTTCAGTTTCTTAGTTGAACCTCGTTGCATGGTGTTAGACAAGATCAAATGACCCATGACTCAAAAAACTCTAACTAGTCAAGCTCTTTCCATTATAAGATTATCAATAGTCTCTAACAGAAGAGTGACCTTGTTGCAGTTTGGACTAGCCGTGTTCCCCTTAAATAGAATATTTTCTATGGCTGACAATGCAAGGAAAATTATCCACTAGAATTAATTCAATTTGCATGGACTGCTTGAATTAGTGACATTATCTTTGTCTGTTTTGCTTAGTTGATAATGAAATAAGTGAATATCTTCTCCTCCATTGTAAGGACTCTTAGTTGTTGTGGAACTACTATGTCTCTAAAATGGGTATTAGCTTGTATTCAAGGCTTTTTCTACCTCACTCGCTCTCTTCTTAGATTAAGCTCACTGGGATAAGGCGGCATAATTTTGAAGGTTGGGTTTATAATATATGATGTCCTCTCTTAAATGATCTGGAACACAAGAAATTGTGGTATTTTTTATGAGGCCATATACCAACAACTTTTTCATCATACTTACTTCCAGATATCATACCTACCTCCAGATAAAAGAGTGGGTGCTCTGATCAGATTTTACACCAAATTTTGTGGGTCAAGATCTCTCCCTATTCCTTGATGCCCCTTTGTGTGTCACAGTTGTATTAGAAAAGAGTCTTGAGGAAAAGGGAGAATGTAAGAAGGGGAGAAGAACAGAGACAGAATAGAAGAATAAGTGGGAATAAGGAAAATAGATTTAAATGATAATAATGGTGATCCTTACAGCTATGGAATCCATCATTATATACTGATGGCCCAATAATTATATATGATGATGGTTCATGACAAGAGCCCATTATTCCACTACAAGAATTAAGATAACAACCCACTATCGGTAAGGACAACAGCCCATTACTCCACTACAGGAATTAAGATAACAATCTACTACTTCACTACAGGAACGTGACATTGTGGTAGTGCTCGTTTTTTTCCCACATCCTACATCACGACCCCATGTGTTTCCTGGTGACTTTTGCACATCTTTATTTTTATCTTGGTTTTTTCTCTATAACTATGTTGGATGTTAGTGGTGTACATTTTTTTGGTTAATATTATTTACGTACAAAAAATAATACATTTTATCGCATGTTGATAAAGTCAAAATCATGCAAAATTTGGTCTGATGACTTTTATTTGAAAAGGTATATTAAAAAAGGATAATTACTTTAAGCTCTCTCTAGTTTGGTTAAATCATGGATTTAATTTTTTTATTTTTAAAATATCAATTTTAGCCCTCCTAATTTTGTATATGGGAATTATTTAGCCCATATCGTTATAATCGTAATTTTTTTGTGAGAGGGTACAAATGTTACCCATTTATCCCACAGTGATAAAAAAAATCAATTTTATTTCTTATAAAAACCCTAAATGTCAATTCTAGAATATTCTCATCAACATTTTCTTTTCCCAAACCAAGATCAAGAATCTCCTCACCAACTTCTCCTCCCAAAAAAAATCAAGAACTTCTTCTTTTCTCTCTCCTCTTTCTACAAAATTAGGAATATCTTCTCCGACCTCTTCTTCTCCAAAAAAAAATTAGAAACCTCATTTTCAATATCTTCTCTGAAGCCTAGGTCAAGAACTTCATTTTTTACATCTTTAGGAGAGTCAACATCAGCAATCTTTGCATCATCCTCCCAAAAGTTCCTTCAAACTTAGGATTTAAAGCTTTTCTCACAATGAAAGATGAGAATCAGAGACGAATAGAGAAAGATTTTTTCACAATCTTAAACTTTTCTCATAATGAACTCTCTCTGCTCGTGAGACATATTACGTTGGAGAGAATAAGAGAAAAGAGGAGCAAAATTGGTTTTAGAGTGATTTTTATTTTTTATCAAAGGAAAAAAAGATTTTTTATTACTCAGAGCCAAATGGGTAATCTCATATACCTCTTACCAGAAATTATTTTTTTATAATTCTAATGGCATGGGCTACATAATACTCTTACAACAAACTAGGAGGCTAAAATTGACATTTTAGAACTAGAGAGATTAAATTTCATTTAAGTAAATTACAGAGAATTGAGAGCAATTATCCTTATTAAAAATCTCATATTATTTGGTTGAAGGATGATAAATTTGCAAGTGTGACTTCACATGTTGTTTGTCTTAAGATTTTGAATTGTATACACAAAAATTGACAAAAACTTTAAAATCACAAACATGAAAAATAAAAAATAATTAACTCATAATTAACACAAAAGCAATTATCTTTATTAAAAATCTCATATTATTTGGTTTAAGGATGATAAATTTGTAAGTGTGACTTCAATGTTGTTTATCTTAAGGTTAACCTTGAATTGTATACATAAATATTGACCAAAATTTTAAAATCACAAACATGAAAAATATAATAACATTAACTCATAATTGCATCAAAAGATTATTTTAGAAAGACCATATTAGAGGAATCTCATAAGGGGTGTTATTTTTTCTAATAAAATTATGATATTTTAGTTAAACAGTTTTTATCGACCAAAATGACAGATTGGTTCATACCTGGAATATCTAACCCATTTCCTTACCAAAAGAAGTAATACCGTACCCTAAAAATATCTACCCATTTTGATTGATGTCAATTTAGGCATCATCTCAAAGTCGAAGGACCAAACGCATTCGCTTTGAACAGATGACGTTGCTAGGAATGTGTGGCTGGGCTTGCAGGCCTGGAAAAGGATACATGGGCTTATACCCTATGGCCAACCTTTGTTGGGTTTTCAACTTGCACTTGCTAAGGCCCAAATCCAGATTTATTGTAGACTATTAAAATTTTAATTTTTTCTCGCTTATAAAATTGTATAGTTGAATTCTCAGAGGAATCTATATTTCAAATATATAGCCATTACACTTTTGCCGCAACGCCACCGTCTTATTATTGTTAAGATTATTGGACAAACGTAGCCCATCGGGGTAAGAGGAAAGACAAAAAAGCTGATTCATCTCAAAATATGTACGACCAAGACTTTTTTTTCAAAAGAAAGTATCAAATACGAGTTTTATTAAAACAGAAACTGTTTCTTAAAAATTGCGCTCTACTACCAAAACCGGGGAACGACCTCACAATTTACATTTGTATGAAAAGGAAAAATAGTTAAACGTACGATAAACAAAATTAGCTAAATTGTGTAGAAAGTTGATTCACAGACATAGTAAGTCCATTACAAGGTAATCAAACGAAAAACGAAACAAAATTACATAATTAGTTATAAATTCGATTCACCGAGTGCGTAAATCAACTGACGAAAAAGTTTATACAACAAATCTAGGTTAATAAGAGCTACAGGTCAATAATGGGCAGTCCATCCTTCTTGGAGGAAGCATTCCTACTGCTAGAGCAGCTCCACTCGTCGGAGAAAGCAGCCGACGACTCCTCCGCCGCCGACGAGGCGGAAGACACCCCACCTCCTCCTCCTCCGCACTTGGCCACCGCCCTCACACTCTCGATGAGCTCCTCCGTTGAGTCCTGCTGCGACAATATCTCCACAAGCTGCTCCGGACTGATCACCAGCCTCACCTTCCAATACCCTTTCCCGGCCACCTTCCTCCTCCTCCCGCTATTATACTGCACGCCCCCGCACTTGTTCTTGCTTCCGGCGACGCTCCTGCCACTACAACAAATGTTCGAAAAATTTGAAATTTTACTAGAAAATACACAATTTTTTTATATGATGCATTGTAGTTAGGAATATTTTATGGGTAAATGTAATCTCGGAATATCAAATAGATACTATATAAATTAGTTAATCTATAATAACATTAAAAAGAACCAAGCAAAGGAAGGGTATAAGAATTTCTCAATTCTTTTTTATCACGACAATTAACTATTAATTTATATAATGAGAAAAATTAATAATATTTAAAATATTTATATAAAATTCACCTAACTGTACTTAAAAACAGTTCTAAGTATGATCTTTTCGTAAATTTATTTGAGTTAAGAACATCAAATTTTTGAAATAACTAATTTTTTTGTCAAGAAAAATTGTTAATCATTGTATAAAAAATTATCGAAGTTAAAATAGTTGACGTAGAGGGACGTACACAGATAATACGTCGGTGTAGGAGCGTTTTAACGTGCCCTGGTGGTGGAAGTCGAGGGACATCCGGTAGGGAGTGGACTTGGACGTGGGGATGCTCTTGGACCTCACGTGGCCTTCCCTGACGGGGACCAGCTCGGCTCGGGGCGTGGCGGCGGTGGAGTTGACGGGGAGGAGGTAGTAGGAGAGGCCGCCGGGGAGGTCCTCGTCGTGTGGAAGCGGGCGCCAGAAGAGATCGTCGGTTGGGAAGACGGCGTGGCCGGGGAACTCGCCTGCGATGCAGCCGGCTGTAATGGGAGCGTGGAACTCCATGATCCCGCCGTTGGATGTGATTACTTTGACCACTGTTGACTCCTCCGTGGTCGGTGGATCCCCCATACCTCCAAATAGGCAGTTCCCCATTGTTCTTACACTAGTTTAAAAAAAGTTGACTTGAACTTCGGTCAATTTATTTACGTCTTGTGTCGTTGGACAAGTATCTCGTTGTCTGATCTTACACCGTTGGACATGTAGGAGAACTTAGCTGGTCCTCTTTAGGGCAATGGAGGGAAAATAGGTTAGGTGTTGAGGAATAAAGGGAATATAAGGGATGGTGGGTGGTGGGATTGAAGTATCTCAACAAGCTGAATTTAAAGATAAAGGAATTCAATTTTTTATATAGTTTAAATATCACTTTAATCATATTCAATTTTAAATATCAATTTTTTTATACATATCGGCCAGGGGGATGGTCTATTCTATTGGCTATTAGAGAAATGCGCATAAAAAGTGGGTTTCGGTTGGGACAACTAAGGTCGACACGGAAACAAGTGTTTAATACGTGAATGTGGGAAACACCTAACATGCATTCACACTCACACACTCGTCACCAATCTACCAAATTGGCTGTTTTTTATTTCTGGAATAAAGCATTGTTAACTTTTGATAATGAGAGTTTTATCATTTTTGTTATCATGTTCGAATTAAATATAAACGAGTTAATTTTGAGATCATGAAAATAAGTGGGTTTTATGACGTAAAAAAGTTATTACGATTAGTCGTTGTCGTTGAATATTCTACACCTATGTGACAAATAAAATCACAAATGGTTGTTTTTCCTGCATATGTCGGCAAATACAATTATAATTTGATGAATAAAAAATGATCAGAGTCTCATAATAATTTTCTAATAGGAACCGTCATAAATTACTCGGGTATGCCTTTGATACCTTTTGGGGACCCGCGGGACTTAGGTGGGGGGTGTCCATTGCATCTTTGGCATATAACAAGGGCAATAATGATGAAAATTGGATGCATTTGGAAATGGTCTAGGGTTATTCACCAGTAAAATTTAGTATATTTTGGTCAACAAAAGAAGGCGAGTGTCCACTGGGGCTGGCAACTAACAACCTTTTAGAGCTCTCTCTTTATTCCTCCCTTGGCCTAGGCCTAGTCCCAATTTGAAATGTTTTGAAATCAAAGTTAGGTGGATAAGATGATAACCGATCTTATTTTTTTTTTTAAGAGATTTAAATATCATCTTTTGTGAATAGAAAAAAAACTTAAGGTGTATAAAGTTCCAAAAATTTTAGTCTAATAAACTAAATTTAAAATAATAAAAAATGAACTGTTTTGTTGCCCTCACAAGTTAAAGCTACGTTCTCATACATACTGTGCCAAAGACCTAATTATATGTCAATTTAATTGAATATATTCTTGAACCTAAATCAATAAAACTAACTATAACTAATTTTCACTGTTGATGTTTCAGTGTCGCGATAACGGACAAACATTATAAAATCACGAGTGGGAGACCACATCACTGAAATTACGAGGAAAGAAAGTTGGTGTGTGGGATTTTTTAAGAGAAGCTTTTGCTTTTTCTAAATGTCGAATTTGGGGAGGGAATATTTCATTTTTACCATGCACATCTCATCATTACATATTATTCTTTGCAGAGATATTCACTCTTTGCTTCACAACATCGGTGATCGGTCCCCATCAATCCCAAGTTATGCGGGCTCTGAGATGAAAATAAAAGGTTGATTTAAAAAAGAGAGTTTACCTTACTTTTTTTTAATTATAATGTTAAATTTTGTATTGATAATAAAGGGATAATTACCCTCAGGTCTCTCGGGTTTGAGAAAATTCGTGTTTTAGCCCATCTATTTTTTTATTATCATTCAACCCTAAAAATTTGAAATAAGTGTACGTTTTAGCTCCTCTCGCCGGAATCCGGCGATTTCTCCGGCCAACACCACCTGAGATTACCAAAATATCCTTACTCATTTAAAAAAAATAAATTTCCTTCTCTCTCCATCTTCTTCCTCAACCTCTAGAACATAAACACCAAGAACACACTTCATAAAAATAAACTAACGAAGAGGAAACCAATAAACTAACGAAGAGGCAAAACAAGAGACAGCCAGCAAAAAAATATCCCCACCAAAAATCGCACAAAACCCAAAAAGACGAGCTGCCGATTAACCAACCGCCCCGCCCCCCCCCCCCCCCCCCCCAACCCCCCCCCCCCCATTAACCCCCCCCCCCCCCCCCCCCCCCCTTCCCCAACGACGATCCGAGCTGTCGTCGCCTTCCTCCTGCGACCAGCTACTTTCCCCTTCTGTCGCGACGAGCTGCCACCGCCTTCCTCCCGTGACCAGCGTTCGACTTTGTCTACATCTCCGTTGCAGTCGGGGGTGGTGGTCGGAGGAGAGTCCAAGGAGCTCACCCTCTCTCTCTCCACCTCCTTCGAATCTGGACCGTCCATCAAGATCGCCTACCGCCCGAACGACACATGGAACCCCTTCTCCCTCGTTGTCTACATTGGCACCGACCCCTTCGGCTCCCGATTTCGAGCTCCCTCCTCACGAGGGCCGACTTCAACCTCCTCGGCAGCAGAAAGGGGAACCCTAACCTTAGCTTTATGTTGTAGTTCAATCCCCGGTTCGAGGACTTCTCAGTGAAGAAGTCGCAATCTTTGGATAGGTTGGGTGAGGTTGTGGATGTGCCAGAGGTGGAGACGGGTTTCTACGGGCGAAAGATTAAGGTTTGAGGTTCCGATGGGGTTGCACAGTGGTGAACTTCTGGTGGGGTTTGAGGTTCCCCGGAAGGACCATCAATAGTGGGCGTGATTGGTTTCGTGATTGGTTTCAATTGTTTTTTTTTTTTGTTTTTTTGTTTTTAAAAGAAAATGGTATTTTTATAACTTCAGGTGGTGTTTGGCCGGAAAAATCATCCGATTCCGGCGAAAGGGGCTAAAATGTACACTTATTTCAAATTTTTAGAGTTGAATGATAATAAAAAAAAATAGTGGGGCTAAAACACGAATTTCCTCAAACCTGAGAGGCCTGAGAGTAATTATCCCTAAATTTTAGTGTTTGACTAGAGATCAAGTACCATTACAATCGTATATTTTTTTTCATAGAAATAGCATTATTCCATTCAGTAATTCGTATGAATATCGTAGCAAATACTAGCTGCAAAGTTATATAGTAAGAAGAAAAGGTGTTGTCCTAGTCTAGAACGACAACTATCCCTTACAATAATTGCAAGGGGAAAGTGGTCAACTATATTTTGTTTTATATATGGTTGTAACTTGTAAGCCAATTGGCGGGAATTGCAACCGGTGTGGGAGCATAAAGACTCTTGCCAGCCACACTACGAATCACAAAAATAGGAAATGATCTTTACCAAGTCTTAATTAATACGATTATGTTCTCTGTGTTGGAACTTAAAATTTGAGAAAAGTAATTTTAAGGATTTTGTGGTTTTTCAAAAATCACTTCAGCATTTTATGATACAAATTATTAATCGAGTTCAAATATAACCAATTAACATCACTTAAATTTATGGACAACTACACAGACCCTACCCAGCCAATTTGACCAGCCAAATCATCAAATATTGATGACGTGATCACAAAAATAGGAAATGATCTTTACCGAGTCTTAATTAATACGATTATATTCTCTTCGAACTTAATTTTCAATGGAACCAGGAGAATCTTCAACTGTTTAAAACTACTACAGAGAGGCCCATCTTCTGCTAATTAAGATGGCATAGTTATATCGAAATCTGGGCCTGAAAACAATTTGAAGCCCGTCTAGAAATAAGTGTCTAGCTAGGATTTTCATAAACAAACACAAAGCCCAGTTATCCTCTCTTTTTGGTGTGATTTGGCATATATCTGTTTACACACGTGTTGAAAAATCTACTTACAAATTATTCGGAGTCGAGTTATCCGTATATTCCACCATAATCACAGAAGTACACCATCAAATCTCAAGTACATGCATAGATCATACACGAAGATGAACATATAAAACACATTTCAAGATTCCACCAACTCGACAAGATAAACGACTTAGCGACTCGATTTGGAAGAACTTCCATGGGATCAGGAACCATTTCAGAGATACAAGATGTTGCTGATAATCGAAAAATGTACCATGTCAACGAGTCGCGACGATACTAAAAATCTACCAAGGCCTCAAAAGTTACCATCCAACTTCAAATATCCTCTAACAGAGCCAAAGAAAAACTCACTCCTCTAATGACAAAGGTCCTCCAGGGTAGAGGAGCAAAAGACCCTCCCCAAGTTTTAACTTAGAAAGCATGGATCATCGATCTAGGAAAGCATCTTTACATGGAAGGAGGGTGTGGTGTGTGTCTAAATGCCTCTTAATATGTAAACTCTCGGTCCAGAGTAGAGCATCGCATCAGTGCATGGGAGGGCGTGGAGCACGGGGCCTGACAGGAGTCTTGGATGGGCTTACCCTGAAATCGAATAGCGAACAAGAACTCATTAACTGAAGAGTATTACCATGTTTCATGCTCTTCCAAGACAGGAGAAGTGGCAACAGAAAGAAGAAAATGGAACTGTAGTAGAAGAAGTAGCTGACCTTATTGGCAAGGAACCCAAGACCACACCACTACAGTTGAGAGCAGTAATCGCACTTTCAGCCTTTAAAATAACAAAAATATGCTATAGTTAGTTGATGTTGGTAATAGCAAACAACATTGGCTACGAGTGGAAGCAAGAACCGGTATCCAAACATATGATATATAGCTAAATGGTCAAAGCAACGCAAAACAGAGCCTCCATAATCATAACAAATACGCTGGCTCTCTATAGATATAAACGGATAATGACTGCTGATTCTAAATGGTTCTAATGCAAAAGCAGGGTAGGATGCTATATGAAACATCGCCAGTGACAGACCAGTGCGATGACGGTAGGCAAGTAACAAGAAACGAGAATGGGCAAAACTTGTTCAACAATGTCTGCAGACAGCGATTATGTGCAAGATCTCACAGGCTGATGAATAAAATCAAAAGTTCTACTTATAAAAATTTCCATATCCTACCCAAAATCTTAAGGTAACGAGTAGGTGGACCATCCACACTCGTAAACAAGCCCAACACACTTGCCACGTCCGATGTGGTATTCTCTCCAACACTAACTTTTGTTGATTAGCCATGAATCACCAGGAAAATCAAAAACTTGTCCAAGTTTAGTGGTCTTTCATCATGTAAACTCATCGCCAAAACAAAATTTCAACAATGAGCCAACTATATACAAACTCAGGCACGTCCTTTTTTGCTTGTTTCATTCTAGAAATGTACCTCCTGAATTCTAGCTTTAGGATCCTCTCAGAGACAAGTCTATTTCATAAGAAAAGACTGATGTAGGACAATTACTTTTGGAAATTGATTTTGTTCCAGAAACTTTATCTATGATTCCAAAAAACTCCTGCATATTCTGAATAATGGAAAAGAAGTGAAAGAAGAAGGAAGTCTTACCATCACAAATTCCACAAAAGCAATACGAGTATTGTGGTGGTAATCTCCAAGCATCCTCAAGCGATAAACCTATACGGAGAGAATAGTAGAGAAATCAAGCCAGGACACACAATGTGGTTGAGAGGGAAATAGCTAACAGCATCCCGAAATCAAGACAACAAACCTCTCCACAGAATGATTCAAAATAGATTTTCAGATCTGCTTGAGTGATCTGCATACAATAAGCAAAAGCACCTGAGGCAACAGTTTTAAAGTATGGAGTTTTCAGCTCACTTTTCATGTGCTATAGTCAAGACAATCACCTTCTTGTCGATATTTGTACAGTATATAGTCCTGGTGCACATCTCGCGCTCATCGTCAGTCTAAATCAAACAAGCATTGTAGATCAGCACGTTACACAAAAGTGAATGGAGATCAATTCTGGCTAGCCCTGAACACAACAACAGAAAGAAAAAAAGGAGCAGCTGCACGAATGCACTTTCTTACTTGGGGCAAAAAAGTTGGGTTGACAGGAGCAATAGCAGTTTTGGAAGGAAGGACTTTGACAGGGTAGAATCCAAGCATTGTACCCGACAGGCTTAAAGCAGCCTGCGCACCTTCTGTAGATTACCACCAAAGTGAAATTAAGCGCAACAAAATGAGAACAAAAATCAAACATAATGAGTTAAGGAGAATGCTGATGGAGTTACCATAATCTGTGAACTCAATGAAGGCAAAACGAAGAATAGAATTGGGATCACCGCATATGCGACAGTCAACAACCTTAAAAGGAGAAAAAATATTGTTCAGAATCATGAAATAGATTCTGTAATGAGAAGCAGTTTAGAACATCGTACATGGCCGCAGTTGATAAATAAAGATGCAAGCTGCTCTTCAGTCACCTGACATCAGAAAAATGCAATTACGAACAGAGTTGACACTTGACAGAAATCCAGAATGCATTGTCAGAATCTAAAAGGAATATAAAGTGATGCGAGTTAAACCTGTTGATCAATATCAGACACATAAACGGTCCTCCTAATCACCTCGTCGCGCTGAGCCATACCGGTCCTGCTGTTCATTCTCCGTCTCCCTTGATTGAAGTTTTTCTTCTGGAACGAGCAAACGAACTTATCAAAGAAAACCATGCAGGTGAAGTTATTTTCAGGAGTCAACTTAAAAGTAATCTTATGGTTTTTGTTTAAGGAGAGACGGGCAGTAAACTTGCATGGTATTCAGGACTCAAATTTATGTTATCAAACATTTCCGTAAACCATATTTAGGATTGAAAGAAAGAAAGTTAAAGAATCCTTGATGGGTTAAAAGAACAAGCTTTTGGACCCGCAAGTTTCAAACTTCTCCTTTTACAAAACAGAAAGTAAGAAACAAGAGATTTTGTCCGCTGAACTAAACTCACGAGACATAAACAAACAAGATATATCATAAAATACATACTAATGTAAATGCCTAAGTAAAAACTATAACTTCCCCCCTTACCCTTCTGCCGGCACCGCCATTAACCAGTCCATTCCTCTGTCCATTGTTGTCATTGCCCTTACCCATATCATAAAACTCGTTGTTGATCATACCGTTGATGCCATTCATTCCATTAAACCCCTCGATATGATAAAGTTGCTGCCTCTGGTTGTGATGCTGGCCCTTGGAAAGGGAAGGAGGCACAAATTCCTTAGCCATGGGATTGAGCTTAGAGATTAATTCCTGGAGCTCCCTCATGTCCCTCTTATAGCCGTCCTCCATATCCTCACTGCTCTTCCTCTGGAGAGGAGGCGAAGGGCCAACCTTCAAGTTGCCATAGCTGGTCTGATCCTGATCACTGGATGAGGAAGCCGAGGACGACGACGACGAGGAGAGGGCCGATTCTTTTGCCGCTCCAACAGCTTCCACAGCTACGTCGTTCTCCACCACACCCATGGCTGCCTCACTCTTTCTCTAACAATGTACACAACACTATAACACATGAGTGAACAAACAATCACAGGTCACCTAAAAATCCAGTCTTTATAACAGAATTCAATAATAAAAAAAAACATAGAAAAGGGCTTGGTTGGTGCCTATAGATAGAGGATCATCTCCATTGACGAGGATCAAAACGACCCAATTGCAGAAATCACATCCGGGACCCCAAAACAAACCACAACGCGGAAATCGAATAACACAATTAAGATAGCACCTTTTCAACGATATCCTAAAACCCAATTCCAGAAAGGAAAAAAAGCAGTACATTTAAGATTTTTAAAATTGAACCGAGAGAGAGACCTGGGAAAGGGCGATGGAGGAGGTGAGAGAGTGGTGAGGTGGGCGAAAGAGAGAGACTTTGATCCTTGTTTCTTTCTCACTTTCTCAACTCATTTAGTAGTCTTCCAATTTCATTTCTCTCTCTTGTCTGTTGTGGTAATTAAGAGCTTTCCTACTTACCATTCTACTTGCCAACAAACATCAACGGGTAATTAGTAATTACTAATTAAGTTGTTATTTTCGAGTTCGAGCACGATAATGTAACAATATTTATTGGACGAATTTTAACTCTTTCCAAAATGTTATCTTGTATGAGAAAATATTTGCACGTCTACATAAAAAATAGACAGCTTCTTAGTTGGTAGGTATGAATACAATATTAGAATTTGAGCATATTAAGAACTAGTATAACAAAAAAAAATTTACTATTCTACTCGAGCATGATAATGTAATAATATTTATTGAACGAATTTTAACTCTTTCCAAAATGTTATCTCGTATGAGAAAATATTTGCACGTCTACATAAGAAATAGACAGCTTCTTAGTTCATAAGTCTCAATACGATGTTAGAATTTGAACATATTAAGAAGTAGTATAACCAAAAAAACTTATTATTCTACTCGAACATGATAATATAATAATATTTATTGGACAAATTTTAACTCTTTCCAAAATGTTATCTTGTATGAGAAAATATTTGCACGTCTACATAAGAAATAGACAGCTTATTAGTTCGTAGGTCTGAATACAATGTTAGAATTTGAGCATATTAAGAAGTAGTATAACAAAAAAAACTTAATATTCCACTCGAGCATGATAATGTAATAATATTTATTAGACAAATTTTAACTCTTTCCAAAATGTTATCTGGTATGAGAAAATATTTGCACGTCTACATAAGAAATAGATAGCTTCTTAGTTCATAAGCCTCAATACGATGTTTAAATTTGAAAATATTAAGAAGTAGTATAACAAAAAAAAACTTACTATTCTACTCGAAGATGATAATGTAATAATATTTATTGGACGAATTTTAACTCTTTCCAAAATGTTATATTGTATGAAAAAATATTTGCATGTCTATGTAAGAAATAAACAGCTTCTTAGTTCGGAGGTCTGAATACAGTGTTAGAATTTGAGCATATTAAGAAGTAGTATAATAAAAAAAAATTATTATTCTACTCGAGCATTTGAACAGTTGTATCTTAGTATGTAGTTCTATGTATCGTGTATTAAGTCATAATTGATGTTAAATTCAGCTATTTTAAAGGAATGTTGATTTGATTCTCCATTTCTCTTGTTTAGTTCATTTTATTACAAAACACATTGTCTCAACAACTTCCAATAATAAACAATTAAATAATTTAGTGTTTCTCTGTATATGTTCATGTCATTCTTGACATTGCCAAAGAATATAATTTTTTATATTCTCTTTATTTTCCCTCTTGAATGTCATGATTTATTGCATTGTCCTATTGATTCAGTTACATTATGTTTAGAACATGTCATAAAAGTTAAAAGTGATTTTGTTAGGGAAGTTTATTCAGTTGTTAACGAAATACTGACAGAAATGATCATGTTAAACATTATAAAACGTTAACTATGAATGTCGTATAATGTCGTTTTTAAAGTTTTGTTATTTTGGATATTGATTAGTTGAGGATGAATAATTATTAAATCGTCCCTACTTTTTTTTGATAAATGTTGGTTTGGGATTTTTGCTATTCGAATCAATTATTTTTTTATGAGGAGCCATCTTAAAAGATAAAAATACCCCCAATTAAAATATAAATCCCCTTCGGTTAAAAAGACACGATTAACTTTATATTTTCTGTCTCGTTGTAATTTTCCAACTCTTCTTTCTCTCTCACTTTCCTCCTTTTCCCCCTTTACTTGTGATTTTTTTCGGGCTTCATCTATTGCATGGTTTGCTGTCTGTGATTGTGGGTTCTCTCTACACAATAAGCAATAACCCCAATCCTTAACTACTGTTGTTGTCCTAATTTTACGTTCGTAACCTAATTTCATGTTCTTATCCTGAATTTGCATTTTTGTCCCAATTTTGCATAAGTTTCCTTAATAAAATGCAGAGTCTTTGTCGAATGGTGATCAATTATATTCGTTGGAGTTTGTCTATGAAAGTAAATCAAGAATAAATGACAATGTTAAATATGAGAAATTTTGTTATATATCGGTAATCCGTGATACTTACCATTTATTTGAATTAAATTATTTTTCTCCAAATATAGATTAGAGTGTGTTAGTTTCTGATGATGATGTGATATGAATGTTTGATTTATATAAGAATACTAAAATTATTATCTTATTTATCGAATCGGAGGAACATAGAATTCCTGTTTCTGTTACAACTGCGAAAGGTAAGTTGTTATGTTATTATCCTATCTAGAGAGTGTATGGAAATCTCCTTTTATTAAATAAAAATTGACAACCCAATTAATTACTTTTAAACTCTTTCACCACTGAAATCCAACAGAGTTTAGTCTGCGGCTCCGTACGCCAACGAAGGTAGAATGCATCCAGAATCCCATAATAATATATATTTTTTAATTCCCATAACTTTCCCCTTTTTTATCTTTCCATTTTTTGATTTCCAATCCGAAACAGAACCTGTCATTGTTATTGTTATAAGGATCTTCTATTGTATAATAATAAATTAATTCAAATTTAAATTTTATACAATGCAAATAAATTTTTAACAAGCATGGGACTATCCAAGTATAATTCGATATTATTATTGTAATTGTTATGGGAGTGAGTGTTAGTGAGATAAACAGACAAAAGACATGCTGACGTTGAGTGCGACGGCCTAATGGTAGCTGCATCAATACTGTACACGGCGGTACCGTGTCCTGTAAGGAGTTAAGAACTTAGAACTCAGGAGGTTAGAAGTTAGAACAACTGTTCTGTCTTTGCATCGTAGGGGTAAAATAGTAATAATGTGGTGCCTTTATCATTCTATTTTCTCCTATTTTATTTTTTGGTTTTCCGTTGGTTGTTTATTTAGGTGTTGATCTTTTAGAACTTACAAAGATGACTAACATTGAAAGATATAATCGAAAATTTTTCATTCGAACGAAATTTTATGATTTGTTACATTAGGGCGGGAGCGAATCTTTATTTCATCTAAGAACCGAACTTAACTTTTTTTTAGGAATTAATATATGAACCGAAATATTCTTTTGACAATAAGTTGAAATTCAAACTTTATTTTTTCGATTTTTTTTCGCAGAAAGACGCTCAATGGAATTGGAGATGATCTCGAAGATTTTTATCGGCGGAGTCGACAACTCATGACCACTGGAATCGCAATAAATAAATAGATGATGGAATGAGAATATCGTGGCAAAAACATATATACGAAACAACGAAGAGGACAAATGAATTTATATATATTTACTTCTATAGTAAACTACTTCTATGCTATACCGTACCTACCCACCCACCCCAAATAATATATCCAAAAAATCATAAATGAATAATATATTAAGTCTCCTGATATAATAATAGGAACCCAAAATTAATATTTTGCTAGGGCAGAGTGAAATCATGCAGAACCGTACTTTAGTAGCCATAATTATGAAAGAAAAGGATTATTGCAATAAAGCCGGAGCCGGCTGCTATTTTCAAGAAATGATTGAAAAAACATGTTTATAAAAAATATTCGTTATATTGTTCATTGAAAAAGACTAATAGTGGTGATTTTAGTCATATTTGTGAGAAAAGTCTATCAATTGAGTTGAATAAAACAAAATTAATTTAGCTTTTAAAAGATATATTCTTGGTTTCAAAATTTATCTTCCAAAAAAAATATAAAGCAAAAGAACATTTGATCTAATCGTTAGAGTATGACAAAAATCTGGAAGAATAGTCCGTGAGACATGGTACAATTGAAAAAAAAATTGTATTTTTAAAGTTTACTACTCTCCGGTCTCCACCCAGGTTCAATTAGGCCAGTCTTTGGATCATTTATCCAGCTGAGTCCAGTGGGCTCCGTTTTGGGCCCATCGACTGTCTCTATATCAGAGTTCTTAAAAATGACCCGGAGGTCGACCAGGATTTGTGTCTGACTTTCGGGTTGACCGTTTTGATCGGTCCAATTGTTTGTTAGACCGGATTTTTTTCTTCTATTAATTTGTATTTTTTGAAATATATATATGTAAGTAAATAATTTGTGTGATAAACTAATAATAACATATAAACAAACCAATTTGTATAAAATATACCAATTAAGGTATCCATACAAATGGATAATCTCGAATAGAAGGTAAAACTATTAAAAAATAAATATTTTTCTGATCGAACCATTTGGTCAGACCGGATCTTCAGGGCAAACCGTCCACTCTAACCAGAAATTGGGCGGTTCGCAAGGTTACCATCTTTCTATGTAAACCCGGGACGTTATGCGTCATGATTCACGGTCTGACCGGTTGAACCATCAGTCAAACCGCATTTTTAAAACCTTGCTCTACATTGAGTTAAAAGCCCAACGAAATTGAAATGAAATTTCATGCAAACCAAAATGACACCGAAGAGATTTCCATCAAGTTTCAACAGTAAAAAAGAACCCAATTTGCCACTCTATCATGTACGACATTAACCCCTCGAAGAGGAGTGAGATAGAGAGTACGAAGGGAGGGAGGGAGATCATTGGTTGGTACACTAGCTTCCGGAGGATGATTGGGAGTAGGAGACGAGAAAATAGTTAATAAATGAGAGAGAAAACTAGATTCTATTTTAGTCAATTATATAACAATTCCAATAATGAATTGTCAAAGATATCTAGAAAATGTGAAAATGATTAGGTTATCAACTAATCAAATAATTACCTAATGAATAGGTACTTATAGTTTTCAGAATTGATAAGTGGCAAACTGATACATCTCGCATGTGGTAAATTACAAAAAGATTGCAGAAAGTTAAATGTGTGTGCGTCTTAGGCCTTGCATGTCTGTTACATTTTGATCCCGTAGTTTCTAAATATCTTTAATTAGGTCCTTTGGAGTTAAACACTCTCGTAAGCTAGACTAAATACACCCACTAGTTCAAGCTTAGAAACCATCAATTCAAAGCATTAAATTGTTATACTCTTGGTCAATATATTTGCAAGTTGATGTTTTGTGTGCATGTGGAAGAGCTTGACAAGACCCAATTACAATTTCTCTGTGATTACCTGGTAATTCACTTAAATATGCTTGGGCTTCTCACGAAAAACTAGGTTCTCATTAATGTAGATTAATGGTTGTCGCAATAGAGGAGGATTAGACCAAAGTGAGGAATCTCCATCTCCTCAAGTAAATAAGTTAACTTTTGGACTTCACGAATAACAGTTGCAAGTGCTCTATACTCGGCTTCTAAGAAAGAATATGAGACTATATTTTGCTTGTGTGCCTTCCAAGAGATGAAGAGAAACACAATAGTCTATGATACAACGACGAGAATTCTCACAAGTAGCATAAGAACTATTTGAATATCCTTATGACTTCATAGAAGCAGAAATTGGATAGAATAATCTTTTCCAAGCCAAGACTTCAAATACTTCAACATAATATAAATTATGGACTAATTTGCATTGGTTTTTAAATATATTTAGATTTTCACAATAGATAGTTTAGTTTGGTAGAACGTGGGTCTCCAATACCCAACGTCGTAGGTTCTATTTTTGTTTATTTTAAACATGATAGAAAAGACACTTTATTTAATACACGACTTTGAAAAAAAAATATGGTAGTGCGATATTGTGTGTTAAAATTTTAGTTCGATATACTATGAAAGAGAAAATTAATTAAAGGGAACGGAAAAAAATAAAGCGATAGAGAGAGTGTTTATACATATTGAGATTTAGCCAAATTTTAGGTTTCCTAGAGTTAGGAAGTATCCTCATATTCTCATTATTAATATAAAAAATTACTGTCTGTTTACTTGTTTCAAATTGTAAAGACTTCTGCAATTTGTATACTTTTGAAGAATTTATAGAAAAGAACTTTAACCCTTGGTTTATGTATATAGACTTTCTTATAAAGATCACCATAGATGAATGTATTGTTAACATCAAGTCGATGTAGATGTTGGTTATAACTTATAGCAACAACTATAAGAAGATGAATAATAGGCATCTTGGTCACAAGATTAAAAGTCTCAAAATAATCAATGTCAAGTGTTTGATTATAGACACTAGCAATAAGTCATGTCTTCAATGACATTGTTAGACATGCTCCAATACCATAATATTCTAAATATGGTAAGTATTCAATCACAAATAAAGCTCCCTGCTTCAAAAAGCAACATTTGTAATCGAAAAAAATTTGTATGAAATCTCCTGTACCAAAATGCTCTCTCAGATTATTCCAAATCTTTATTACAGTCTCAAAAATATTCAAACTTTGACCAATCAAATGCTCAATAGAATCCATTAACGAACTAACCAACATACTTTTGTAGATTTTCTAATCACGGTATTTTATATCTCCGAACTCAGGAATATCCATAAATCTATCAATTAAACACTACTTCCTCTTAGATATAAGAACCATATCCACACTCTTGCTCTAAGTGTGATGGTTTTGGTTGTTAAGTAAGAGAGTTATCCAAATTGATGCCAGATTCTCATTGGATAAAGGTAGAAGACTAATACTTCCATTATTGCTCTAGAGCTAGAAGAATTAGAGTAATATAATGAATCACCATGCATAGGCAATAGTTGAGGCAAACTAGTAGGATGAAAAGTTCTTTGACGTAGAAAATTCTGATCTTTGTGAGTCGATTTGAGTTGTTATTTTCCCTTCCTATTAATTTTTTTTGATAAATTCCGGATGAAGAAGAAGACCAAAAAAATCTAGGAACAAATTTACTCAAACTTGTGCTAGAGTTTTGATACCATAATAAGAAAGTGAAGACGAAGCTACCATAATAATTAATTATTAGATATATCTAGATAAATGTGAAAATGATTAGGTAGTCAACCAACAAAATAACTACCTAATGATTAGTTACTTATAATTTCTGGAGCAAACAAGTGGCAAGTTAATACACCTTGCATGAGACAAATTATAAAAAGATTACAGAAGGTTTAACGTGTGTGCACCTTAGACCCTTCGTGTCCATGCAACATTACATTCTGATCCCATATGTCTCCAAAAGACTCTTGCTTCTGCTTTTTTTTGTCGTCTATGTTAGCTCAAAATTCCCAGTTTAAGTTATTCCTCACAGCCCAAGATCTTCAGTAATTTCACATAAGCTCTATGTTAGTTCTTTTTTTAAATATAATTACTGTATCAAACTCGGATATGATTTTTAATGAACTTTAAAAACATTAAAATTAATTCTGAATTAACCAAAAAAATAATTTTGAAATATAAAATTACTTATAAATAATATGTCACTTATAAATAATTCGAATTACAAATACGTGAAATTAAAAATTATATTATCAACTACCAAATTGAAGAATGGTGCACAATGGTATAAATGATCCGACCACATAATTTTTTTTTGACTCAACCTAAACCACATATATAGAATAATTAGATACAAATAATTTTCTACAATTGCTAAAAATAAAAAAATTGTTAGAACTCAACGGTATAAAATTGTACAAACATATTTTCTTGAAAAAAATATTTTTTTCTAAAAAAGTAATTTGTCAAAAAAAATAAAAAAAATCACGTGGTAAAAAAAGCCATGCAGATGAATAGGCAACATGGCATGGCTTTGAGTTGCAAGCTTGTAACATGCAATTCACTATGCTTGTTAGAGCATGTGGAGACTCTCCGCCATTAGGAACCTGCCACATCAGCACGAAGGAGAGCACAATCTTTTGTGGATGAAAAAAGTTATAGTACACACTTCTCTAGGGTGTGTACGTAATTTCGGCTATGAGATTGCATGCACATAACTGATATGGGCCATTGATTCATCCTCTAATTCACTTTCCTAATTTGAGATAAGTTATATGTATATATCTGATGCCTAAGATTGCATGCACACGTACAGACATCAAAAAAGTATTTATTGTAACTGTTATGCTTGTGGATGGTCTGAAGCATAAAAAATTTCTCACTTAAACTCTCTCGGTCTTTGTTAGAGACTCAATATCAAATTTAAATAATTTGCTAAAGTCAGGCCAAACTTGAATGGTTGATCACTTGATGTTAGATAGAGAACTTTTTCTCCATTAAGACAATGTTGGATTTAGAGTTTTGGATATTTAGTAGGTCCACTTTACTAAAAAAATGAGTTTAGTATGATAAACTCATTCATTTATGATTTTTATAAAATAAAATATCAAGTTTGATTCTTATAAAAGCAAAATATATTATTGAAAGAAAAATATATCGAATTTGATTCTTATACATACAAAATATACTCTTTAAAAAAGTATTATTAACCCTGTTATAGCAATACATAGCGACGATCCTCTTAAAATACCATAGCAGTATAGCAAATAGTAGGATAACAGATAACAAAATAATTATTATATAAAATAAACATAAATACTCAAAAATAAAAATACATAAAATTAAAGACACCAACATAATTAATAATTATAATATAAAAGTAATCCGAGATTCAAAATGACAATTTTAATAAATGAGAAGAAAAAAATACAATTTTAGTCGCTATAGCAGCCGCAACGAATATCATCGTTTGTCACATTTACCGATCATATAGCGTAGTGGACTAGTAGTTTTCTCTCTATAGTGTCGCTATTGACAACAAAATTATTAACATGTTCGACAAATACGAATTTCCATGAACTAAAACTTGTTTTAATAAAAAATGTATTATTTCTAGAGTTACAACCATTCAAGTGCCATCCAGCTGAAATTCTTGATTTCCATCAAGGAATATTATGTTTGATCTGTATAACTTCATGAAAGATTAGTCCGTCCTAACAAGACAATGCCTATGAGATAAAACATCAATGTCGGGCAAAAATAATTCGTATTCACAGGTATATAACTCAGATTTATAGAAAGAAAGTTATAAATTACACCAAGATCATAGACTTCTTTTTTATAGAAACTAACAAACTTTTTTCAACAAGATCCCGATTGGCTATTAGTCATTTCAAACATTTGATAAAAAAAATTCCAGTAGAATAATCTAAATGTAAGCGAGATTGTGAGAAGTCAAATATTATCAAAAGCCCAAAGAAAAAAAGAGAACGGTGTTGAAAATTATAAGTAGGTACTGGTCGGGGGTAAGTAAGAGATATTTCTGGAGGGCTTTTTTTTTTTGTTTATAATTGCATATAAATTTCAGTAAATAACGAAAAAAAAAGATTTAACCTTTTCGTGTTCCATATTCCAAGTTCCAACAAATAAATAACGTCTCTTTTCTTAATCCAATTTTTCTTCCCAATTCCCAATTTTGGTTTCTGTCGTCCACTTGAATCTAGGGTTCGAATATCCTCCCGAACTCTCTCTCTCTCTCTCTTCTTAGACGTGCAATCTACTTGTAATCGTAATAAAATAAATCAATAAATAAAGCAAATACATTACGATATCCGCCATTGAATAGTATATTCCTTCCTTCTTCCAATATTTACCGTTTCCGTTTCCCATTTCTCCTTCTCTCTCTACAATAATCTACGGGCCCCACATGACGATCCCAATGGCGGTGGACGGCAATGTGAAGGAGGCGACTTCGCCTTCGCCGGCGTTGGTCGCTCCCGAGGAGGAGAGGCGGATCGTTGGGGGCCTCATGGCCGAGGCCGAGCACTCCGTTAAAGAGGGCAACTTGTACTACGTCGTTTCGTCCGGGTAACTTGGGTCTTTCTCAAATTTCGAATTTTTATTGTCTCATTGCTTCTGGGTAGCTTGGGTTTTGACTAAAGCTTGGATCTTTGTGTTGGGTTGAATCCGATGTCTTGTTTGGGTTTAGGTTGTAACAGAAGTATGATGTTGTTGGTTTCTGTAGGTGGTTTTCGCAGTGGGAGAGGTATGTTGGTGTAGGCATTGGTGATCCTTTGCGCCAGACGGATTCGGGAGAGATGGATGTTGATACTCTGGGTGTGACTGGTAGACCTGGTCCCATAGATAATTCGGATATAGTTGAGGATGCACACGCTGGTGACGGTGATGATCTTGATATTTCAAGAACCTTGTTGGAAGGGAGGGACTATGTGTTAATTCCTCAGACCGTCTGGGAAAAGCTCGTCCAGTGGTAATAATTATTTTCCTTCCTTTTGTTCAAGATTTGCTTCCTGTTTGCGTAGTTGGAACGTTGACTTCTATGTACTAAGTTGTCCGTCCGGCATCGTTTAGGTACACTGGAGGACCTGCTTTGCCAAGGAAGATGATTTCACAGGGTGCCTCCAGCAAAAAGCAATTAAATATTGAGGTTTATCCACTCCGACTCAGAATATTAGACTCTAGAGATAATAGTGAATTCACTATAAGGTTAAGCAAAAAGGTAATACAACGCCTTCTTATTGTCTCTTTCTTTTAGTCTTTACACTATTTTGCATGAGATTCATGAAGGAAGAAGGATGGAGATGCAGTATCTAATTTTCCTTTCTTTTTTGTGGTTTGTTTCAGGCATCTCTTCATGAGCTGTATAACAGAGTGTGCTCACTTAGAGGAATTGACCTGGAGAAGGTGTGTTTAACTTTCATCCTACTATTCATCATCATTTGAATCTGGATGCTGATTGATTGATATCTCTCCATCTAAATAGGCCTCTCTGTGGGATTATTTTAACAAGCGCAAGCACTTGCGGTTGACGAACTCCAACAAAACACTCGAGGAATCGGACTTGCAGATGGACCAGGAGGTAATTTGCATTCCTTTTTATAACTCTTGCTGCATCCAATTTGGTATGATTCTTAGCTGACCTGCAAGTTAATGTGCAGATTCTTCTGGAACTGAAGTCTGATGGATCTCATTTCAATCAAGCTGCTAAGGACTCCACAGGAAATGAGTTAGCGTTGGTAACCATGGAGCCCTCACGGTCCTCTACTACAATTGCTGGGGGGCCAGTGATTTCAAATGGTGATTCTAGTAGTTACAACTTGAACTTGAGGCCGGGGAGTGCCTTAAACTCAACAGTTGTAGACGCTGATAATGGATTTGGTTCGCAAACCTTTTCAAAGAGAACAGAGAAGGGGGGTTTAGCTGGGCTACAGAATATGGGGAACACGTGCTTCATGAATAGTGCTCTTCAGTGCTTGGTCCATACCCCCCCTCTTGTTGAATACTTTTTGCAAGATTACTCCGACGAGATTAACACAGATAACCCTCTTGGGATGCATGTAAGTTGCTTATTAGTAAGAATCTTAATTTTTTTTGTGGTACTGCTCTTTTATTGTAGCGCATCTACTGCATATCTAACTGATGGTAGCCTTGCAGGGAGAACTTGCACTAGCCTTCGGTGAGTTATTGAGGAAACTGTGGTCCTCCGGACGGACTGCAATTGCTCCACGTGCGTTTAAGGGCAAACTGTCTCAGTTTGCTCCACAGTTCAGTGGATATAATCAACATGATTCTCAGGTCAGTGCTCTTGACCCTTGCCTGCTTCTGTGCAAATTTTTTTTTTTCATAATGAAGATGTTGTATAACTGTCCTGATGCTTTTAGTCCACCAAAAACAATAACTGGTTTTCCTGATAGAGAAAAGGGATGAAATTGTTAAAAAAATCAGTTTATAACATTAATTTGTTTCTCTTAGAAGACAGAAATTTGATAATTGTTCCCTTCGAAACATTTCAGGAGCTTCTTGCATTTTTACTGGATGGATTGCATGAGGACCTGAACCGGGTAAAGCGAAAGCCTTATATGGAAATGAAGGATTGGAGCGGCCACCCAGATGATGAAGTTGCTAATGAGTGTTGGAGATATCACAAGGCGCGGAATGATTCGATAATTGTTGATTTTTGCCAGGTTAGGAAGTCTATTGTTCAGAAAGCCTTCTTCCCTCGCTTTAAAATGTTGGTTTTACAGTTTTAACCATTAGCAATGTAGTTGTCACATCATCAGTTGCCTTGCACCTCATTATTGTTTTGTTATATGAAAGAGAGAATAGTTTTTTTTGGAATTCCATGTAGCCAAACACATTGTCATGCCGCCGTTCTTATCAACATCATCAATGTATTTTTACTAACAAATGTCAAATGTTCAGGGTCAGTACAAGTCAACACTGGTGTGCCCTGTTTGTGGGAAAATATCAATCACATTTGATCCATTTATGTATTTATCACTGCCACTTCCGTCTACCGTAAATCGTTCGATGACAGTAACTGTGTTTTATGGTGATGGAAGTGGTCTTCCAATGCCTTTTACTGTGTCGGTGACGAAACATGGGAATTCTGGAGACCTTCGGCAGGCACTAGCTGCTGCTTGTTGTTTGAGAAGTGATGAAAACCTGCTTCTGGCGGAAGTAAGCATATTGTTGTGCTTGATGCTTTAGCTTTGCTGTTTGTTACTGTTCAAGCAGCTGATTTCTCTCTCTGCAGGTGTATGATCAGAAGATATATCGGTTACTGGAAAATTCTCTTGAGCCGTTGACTAACATAAAGGATGAGGATTATATTGTTGCATATCGTCTCTCGGTGAAGGCAGCTGGAAAAATAAAGTTGGAAATTGTTCATCGAGAAAAGTAAGCCGAGTAATTAGGCTCCTTTTCGTTAAAAAAATTTATTCTTATAGATTAAGTTTTACTTGTCCTGTGATTTATAAATCATAATAGCTTTCAGAGACTTGATTATAGCCAAAGATGGAGGAATGCAGAATAATTATTTGCAAGCATCTTTCCCGCTGCCTTTTCATGCTCTATTATCCAATGTCTCTTGGTGCATGTAATGTAGGCTTGCATCGGAGTCTGGCAGGGGCTCTGCGGGGAAGTTCTTTGGCGCACCTCTGATCACTTACTTGGAATCCGAAGAGTCAAGTGGAGCTGATATTGATGCTGCCGTTTCTAGGTTGCTCTCCCCTCTGAGGAGGACCAGTGCTTCTGTTATTGCTGCAAGCGGCAAGGAAAATGGTCATCCATCGGATTGGAAGGCCGAGGGGGAACCATCTAGCAGTGCATCTGTTATTGCTCCAAGTGGCAAGGAAAACGGTTTTCCATTGGATCGGGAGGCCAACGGGGAACCATCTAGTAGTAATGATGATCATTGTAATTCGACGGACGTTGCTATGGAAGACAGAGAACTTGAGGACACATCTAGCACAAATCTATTGTTTCAGCTATCTTTAACTGATGATCGATACTCTGGCAGTAAGCCAATTTCTAAGGATTCTGTCATAAAGCCTGGAAATCGTATAAAAGTGGTGCTGGAATGGACGGAGAAGGAGCATAAGTTGTACGATCCAAGCTTCCTGAAGGATCTGCCTGTGGTTTATCACAAGACTGGTATAAGTGCAAAGAAAACTCGGCAGGAAGCTGTCTCACTTTTTTCATGTCTGGAAGCATTCTTAAAAGAAGAACCCCTAGGGCCTAATGATATGTGGTAACATTCTTTTCTTTTCTTCATAATTCACTTAGATGTTGCCTTGAACATATCTTGAATATGCTGGGGCTTTGTTGTGATTATGCTGATGATGTTTCTTTATCCAGGTTCTGTCCTGGTTGCAAAGATCACAGACAAGCCAGTAAGAAACTAGATTTGTGGAAGTTGCCAGACATATTGGTCTTTCACCTGAAACGTTTCTCATTCAGTCGGTTTTTCAAGAACAAGCTGGATACATTTGTGGATTTCCCTATTCACAATCTCGACTTGAGCCAGTATGTGAAGGAGAATGATCAGTCTTACGTGTACGAGCTGTTTGCTATCAGCAATCATTATGGCGGTCTTGGTGGTGGGCACTATACAGCGTTTGCCAAGGTAAATACGTGCTTTATCAAAGTTCAAAACCTGAGTTTCGAATATCCGGGATTAATAGTTGAGCATTTGTATTTATCCCCGTCTGGTGCTTTGCAAAAGCTTATTACTTGGTTGAAATTGATTGCAGCTGATTGATGAGAACAAATGGTATAATTTCGACGATAGCCGGGTTTCTCCGGCTAGTGAAGCTGAAATCAAGACCTCGGCAGCATATGTGCTTTTCTATCGAAGAGTGAAAGCTGAACGAATGGATTGAAGCATCTTGGTTCAGTAGTTGATGGGAAAGTTGTACACGACAGTGAAGGGTTGCTGTAGCACGTTGTTATGTTGTACCAAAATCTTTGAAACTACACGTCAGGCCAGTCAGATGGTGCCGAGGCCCAAAACTCTGTTGTTTTTCCTCGAAGCGAGCGATGACGAAAGCCGATGGTTCATTCATGTAACTGTAGGAGGTAGGACCTGAACCAGGAAGTAGCAGAGGATGGACAGGGTTCGGGTTTTGTATCAGCAGATTGTAATTCTTTGTGGTTGCATGTAATAGCCAATTGGTTTTTTTTTTTCTGCTGCTCCTTCGTGATATTTTTCGTGAAGGCTTCAGAAGTAAAGGAAGGATACGAGAGCCAGTTTAAATGAAACATGATTTTGATTATGTACCATCGTTTCCAGTTTCTAATCTATCATATGTTAAACTCAACCAAAATCATATACGAGTAACAAAAAAAGCCAGGACAATTGCATCTGCAGCATTAACAACAAGGAGCAGTTCAACGGCTAATTGTCATCTCATCCAACTTGATCCATTCATCAAAGACGAGTATTTGGGAGGCTTTGTTGCTTGGGATAGATCTTTGAAGATAATGAACGGCCAAAAAATGAAGGTGTACTGTCCATATGCACTCGTACAGAAACAGCTAATCTCCACTTGATTGCATATGTTTTTTAAGATAAGTTGAATTTTATTACCACAACTCGGGTTCATGGGCCTGAATTTCTTCGTATGAATACAAAGTTGCAGTCCCCGTTCTCACCAAAATCATATCATAGTAATTTTCCATGTTTATATTGCGGAAGAAAAAAATTTTAGGATATCAAGAAAATGTAGTATCTGCTATCACATAATATTGGTAAGTAATAACTAGTTAATAGTGGAATGAGGATTGATTTAAAACAGACTGACAATGAATTTAATTGGAATGTCTAAAATGTAATCAAGAAAATATAGTATCTGCTATCACATAATATTGATAAGTAATAACTAGTTAATAGTGGAATGAGGATTGATTTAAAGCAGACTGACAATGAATTTAATGGGAATGTCTACAATGTAATTCTCACTATAGGAATGAAGATTTTAGCTTTAAATTTTTAATTTAAAATTATTAACTATAACTGATATTAAACATATATTTATTTAATTATTGTATTTCTAATTATCTTTATTTTCCTTATAACATTTAAATTTTTTAAAAAATATATTTATTCCTTGATTTCTTCTGAAAATAACTCCGGCCCCCCTAAATCTTTCTCCTCTCTTCTCTCATGCGTCGCTCTTCTTCTCTCCTGGAAAAATAATTGAATGATTATTGATTTAATAACAAACATTTAATCACCCAGGATTCAGAGATTTAAATTTTGAATATTTTGATGGTTATTAATTTTTAGCATGATTTTAGGGATTACGTAATATTTGAAATGCATAATTTTTTCTCTTTATGCATTTCATACCTATATTTCCTATTTTTTTAGAATTTTGATTAATTACTATTATACCAATTATACTTTAGTACCTACCATATTGTTTAAATATTCCAATTCCCTCTTTCCCGTTTCGTATTCCGCTTCTTGATGCATGCATCACTCACAAGTCAAAGGTCCATTTATTGCACGGAATTGACCTTTTTTCTGCTATAAAAGCAACATTTTTCCTCTTAAAGAAGACAAGTACTTGCTAGTTCGTACTATCACTATCATCAAGATGGAAGTCGAGCATTTTCTCCACAACCACCCTTTGGTTTTGCGTGATGATGATGATGATGAAGGGAGGAAACGATTGGACCCATCTTCAGCATGCTCTATATGCGAGAAGCCTCTAACCGGTCCAGCCTACCAATGCAACTTCGCGATCCACGACATGTGCATGGAAGTATCCCGCTATAAACACGTTAATTTCCACGGCAATCACCGCTTCCTGGTG
Organism: Hypericum perforatum; assembly: GCA_012979155.1. Classification (NCBI taxonomy): domain Eukaryota; kingdom Viridiplantae; phylum Streptophyta; class Magnoliopsida; order Malpighiales; family Hypericaceae; genus Hypericum; species Hypericum perforatum. The sequence goes on along the minus strand of SOPF01027141.1, from coordinate 61,465 downwards.
TTCGGGGAGATCACTCCATTGCGGACAGTCGACTGTTGTGTCTGCAACGACAAGATGAAAAGATTTGGTTACTACTGTCCTAAGGACGGATGCAGATTCCATGTCCACTTGGAATGTGCTACTTCAACCAATGTGCATAATTTCCATGCTCCCGAGGAGGAGAGGCGAATCGTTAGGGACCTTATGGCCATGGCCGAGCTCTCCTTTAAAGAGGGCAAATTGTACTATGTTGTTTCGTCCAGGTAACTTGGTCTTCCTCCCCCTGCTTTTTCTTGATCCAAATTTTGAGTCTTTACTGTGTCATTGCTCCTGTGTTGTGTGGGATTAGCCGAAAGCTCGGAACTTTGTGTTGCGGTGGCTCGGAGTTGCTTGTGGTTGGTGCAGACCTGCTAGTCTTTTGTATTTGAAGCTGTTTCTATCTAGGGCATTTGTTGGAATAAGGAATCAAGGATTGGACGGATCAATAACTGAAGGCCTAGCTGTATGCGAAGATTCGAATTGTGCAAATCGGATCGTAATTGATTATCGGCCCAGATTCTGCAGCTGATTCAAGCTCAGGTCTTGGACTCGATTATTCTTACCATTTGTACACTTCGGATCAACCAGCTGGAGATTCGTAATCCTTGCCATATGAGGTTTATCCCCACATAAGGAAGTAGACGTTGGCTGCCTCAAGATTACACCAATTGCTCCGTCAATGAGGTCCCTCAGTGCAGCTGATGTCACAACTGTAGTTGCCTTGTATAGCTTGATTCTTTCGATTCTTTCCATTAGTGTTGTAATTAGACCGTTAGGTAGTCTCTATATATTGTACTTGTGTAACCTTATGAAGTAAGTTAATACGATTCCTTCAATCTCATCTTCTATCATGGTATCAGAGCCTACCAAGTAGATACAATCATGAGTGAACCCACACCCGATTCGATTCCTAGCTCAAATTCTGAAACCCAAAATCTCCCTACTCAATCAAACAATTCCACTCTCAATGTCGCCAAGAGAATCAACACAGCCGATAACGACTGTAATATCAACCTCAAATTGACCCCAGTTCCATTAAATGGACTCAATTACTTATCATGGGCTCGTGCAGCCTCCTATTCGCTCAACATCAAGGGAATGCTGGGCTATATCAATGGAAAATCACCCTCACCAGAACCCACAAGTGGCGAATTCGAAATCTGGCAAGCAAATGACCAGTTGGTAAGCACTTGGATTCATAACTCTCTAGATGCAAAGGTTTATGAGCTGTTTTTCGTTTTCCAATAGTTCCAAGCAATTGTGGGATGACCTTAAGGAACTATATGGTCAACAAAACAACCAGTATAGAGTATTTGAGTTAAAGAAAAAACTATCTGAAGTAAAACAAGGGGACAAGACAATAACAGAGTATTTAGGAGCCCTGAAAAGCTTATGGGATGAGCTGAGTATGTACAGGCCATCTACTTCTGATTTAGCCACCTTACAAAAGCAAGCTGAACAAGATAGAATTTTTCAACTCTTATCGGGTTTAAGACCTGAATTTGAGTCGGCCCAGAGCCAAATTTTAATGAACAATGAGCTCCCCTCCTTGGGTAGTATTTGTGCCAAATTGCAGCAGGAAGAAACGCGGAAGAACATCACTGTCAGTAACAAAGACAAAGACATCAATGATGGAGAAAGAAGTGCGTTCTTCTCTGGAGCAAGAGGCGGATACAACAACCGCAATTCGTTCAGGGGACGAGGCAATTATCGCAACATCAACAGCAGAAATCAAATCATGTGCGAGCACTGCAAGAAGCCAGGACACACTCGAGACAAGTGCTGGTTCCTACATCCCCACTTAAGGCCTCAACGTGAAGGAGGGAATGCTAATCTGGCAAATCTGGCTTCCAACATCAACCCTCCAGGCAACGCACAACAAGACAACACTATGGAGAAAATCGCACAGCAACTCCAGCACACTCAACAATTGCTGCAACAACTTCACAATAATCCAGGAACTAGACCTAATTCTGAGCCCGAGACAAATCCAAATCTCTCAGCACATTCATCACAAGCATTCACAGGTATG
>SOPF01027141.1:0-59405 GCA_012979155.1 Hypericum perforatum | reverse complement strand
GGTAAATCAGGATGAAGATCTTCAGGGGGAGTACAACAGAATCGAGATGAACAACAAGACCTTTCCAACTCCAATCGTTGCTGAGAAGTCACCAAGCAGCATAGCTGAAACACCTGCAATCATTGTTGAAACCACTTCAATTACGAATAGAAACCAGACAAACTCAATTGAAGGATCTAATCATCAGTTTCAACAACCAGAGCATAGAATTCAGGAAGATCTTCCTCAATTAAACTCAGGCCAAACTCCAATCGAAGGTATGACATTCTCTGAATCCGAGAACTCTAATTCACATAACAATTCCAATGCAGGAGCAAATGTCAATGGTGAAGTGGAGAGCTCATCCAATCCAAACCAATCAACAAGAGCAACACAATCGGAGGGGTTGAGAAGATCAGGGAGAGAATCAAAGCCTCCCACCAGGTTCAAAGACTTTAAAACTTACAAAGCCTCGCTATACCCTATAGATCAAAGCATTGCATAAAATTCAATTTCACAAAAATACAAATGCTTTCTGAATGAACTTGACACGAATCAAGAACCCACTAATTATGATCAAGCAAAATCTCAACCAGTCTGGATCAAAGCCATGGCAGAAGAATTACATGCCTTGGATAAAAATCAGACCTGGAAAATTGTGAAATTACCAGAAGGTAAGAACACGGTGGATTGCAAATGGATTTTCAAAAATAAATACAATAGCGATGGAACTTTAGAAAGGCACAAAGCTAGGCTTGTTGCTCGTGGTTTTACTCAAATACATGGTCTTGATTATAATGAAACATTTGCTCCCGTTGCTAAGATGAATACGATACGAATTTTACTTTCTATTGCGGTGAATCATAATTGGCCTGTTTATCAAATGGATGTTAAAAACGCCTTTCTCCAAGGAGAATTAGAGGAAGAGATATTCATGAATTTACCCCCAGGACACCAATTGGAGAAAACAGGTATGGTTTGCAAACTCCAAAAGGCCATATATGGCTTAAAACAATCACCACGTGCGTGGTATCAGAAACTCAGTAAAGAATTGATGAGTATTGGGTATAAACGATGCATTAATGACTACTCTACCTTTGTTAAAAATCACAATCGGCACAAGACTTTGGTACTAATCTATGTGGATGACATTCTAATCACAGGTGACGATGCCGATGAAATCTTCAAGCTCAAAAGATCACTAAGAGATCGATTCGATATTAAAGATCTTGGCAAAATTAAATATTTCCTCGGGATTGAAATTGCTCAATCACACAAAGGGATGTTCCTATGCCAAAGAAAATATGTTTTGGATCTCCTCAAGGAGACTAAAAATTTAGATTGCAAACCCTCTTCAGTTCCCGTGGAGTATGGATCGAAATTCTCGTTAACTGATGGTGATTATGAGACTAATGTGGCTTCGTTTCAGAGACTTGTAGGCAAATTGATATACTTAACCATTACCAGACCAGATATTTCATTCGCAGTTGGCCTACTAAGTCAAGCCATGCACTGTCCGCGTATCAACCATGTCCGAATGGCTGAAAGAGTTCTCAAATATTTAAAGTCATGCCCAGGTAAGGGATTATGGATGAGGAATAATGGAAACTTAGATGTGTCTGGATTTTGTGATGCAGATTATGCGGGAGATGAAAACGATAGGAGATCAACCTCTGGGCTATGCACGTTCGTGGGAGGCAACATTGTCACATGGCAAAGCAAGAAACAGAGCGTAGTATCCCTTTCAAGCGCAGAATCCGAGTACAGAGCCATGCGAAATGCAACAAAAGAGCTAATGTGGATCAAACACCTAATGGAAGAACTTGGTTACCCAATTACAACACCCATCAAGCTGTATTGCGATAACCAATCCGCAGCACACATAGCCGCAAATCCAGTGTTTCATGAAAGGACTAAGCACATCGAGGTGGATTGTCACTATGTGCGAGAAAAGGTCCAGAGCAAGGAAATTTGCACACCATACATTTGCAGCCAAAGGCAATTAGCCGATATATTCACCAAATCGCTTCAACCTCTTCGGTTCAACTACATCCTCGACAAGCTGGGAATGTTTAATCTACATCCTCCAGCTTGAGGGGGAGTGTTGGAATAAGGAATCAAGGATTGGACGGATCAATAACTGAAGGCCTAGCTGTATGCGAAGATTCGAATTGTGCAAATCGGATCGTAATTGATTATCGGCCCAGATTCTGCAGCTGATTCAAGCTCAGATCTTGGACTCGATTATTCTTACCATTTGTACACTTCGGATCAACCAGCTGGAGATTCGTAATCCTTGCCATATGAGGTTTATCCCCACATAAGGAAGTAGACGTTGGCTGCCTCAAGATTACACCAATTGCTCCGTCAATGAGGTCCCTCAGTGCAGCTGATGTCACAACTGTAGTTGCCTTGTATAGCTTGATTCTTTCGATTCTTTCCATTAGTGTTGTAATTAGACCGTTAGGTAGTCTCTATATATTGTACTTGTGTAACCTTATGAAGTAAGTTAATACGATTCCTTCAATCTCATCTTCTATCAGCATTGCAAGCATAGTGAGACTGTTGTTCGTTTTGGATTAGGATCGAATTGGCGGACCGCACATGCATATGTATGTGTTCATGGTGAGGGGTTGTTGAGTGCATATCATTGTGGGTTCTCTTTTATCCTTTTCATCGGTTGTGCATGTTTTTTGAATTAGATTGTATCAAAAGTTTGATGCAGTTCGTTCTGTTAGGTGGTGTTCGCAGTGGGACAGGTATGTTGGTGTAGGCATTGGTGATCCTTTGCGCCAGACGGATTCGGGAGAGATGGATGTTGATACTCTGGGTGTGGCTGGTAGACCTGGTCCCATAGATAATTCGGATATGGTTGAGGATGCACACGCTGGTGACGGTGATGATCTTGATATTTCAAGAACCTTGTTGGAAGGGAGGGACTATGTGTTAATTCCTCAGACCGTCTGGGAAAAGCTCGTCCAGTGGTAATAATTATTTTCCTTCCTTTTGTTCAAGATTTGCTTCCCGTTTGCGTAGTTGTTACTTGGAATGTCGACCTCTATGTACTAAGTTGTCCCCTTCCGGCATCGTTTAGGTACACTGGAGGACCCGCTTTGCCAAGGAAGATGATTTCACAGGGTGCCTCCAGAAAAAAGCAATTAAATATTGAGGTTCATCCACTCCGACTACTCTAGAGATAACAGTGAATTCACTATAAGGTTAAGCAAAAAGGTAATACAACGCCTTCTTAGTGTCTCTTTCTTTTATTCTTTACGTTATTTTGCATGAGATTCATGAAGGAAGAAGGATGGGGATGCAGTATCTAATTTTTCTTTACTTTCTTTTTTGTGGTTTGTTTCAGGCATCTCTTCATGAGCTGTATAGCAGAGTGTGCTCACTTAGAGGAATTGACCTGGAGAAGGTGTGTTTAACTTCTATCCCATTATTCATCATCATTTGAATCTGGATGCTGATTGATTGATATCTCTCCATCTAAATAGGCCTCTCTGTGGGATTATTTTAACAAGCGCAAGCACTGGCTGTTGACGAATTCCAACGAAACGCTTGAGCAATCAGACTTGCAGATGGGCCAGGAGGTAATTTGAACTTCTTTTTATAACTCTCACTGCATCCAATTTGGTATGATTCTTAGCTGACCTGCAAGTTAATGTGCAGATTCTTTTGGAACTGAAGTCTTGATGGATCTCATTTCAATCATGCTCAGGAAATGAGTTAGCGTTGGTAACCATCGTTAATGTGCCGAGGCCAAAAATTTTGTTGTTTTTCCTCGAAGCGGGCGATGACGAAAGTGGATGGTTCTATTCATGTAACTGCAGGAGGTAGGACCTGAACCAGGAAGTAGCAGAGGATGGACAGGGTTCGGGTTTGTATCAGCAGATTGTAATTCTTTGTGGTTGCATGTAATATCCAATTGTTTTTTTTTTCTGCTGAGCCGTTATATTTTTCGTGAATTCTTCAGAAGTGAAGGATACGTGAGCTAGTTTAAATGAAACATGATTTTGATTATAACCATAGTTTCCAGTTTCTAATCCATCATATGTTAAACTCAACCAAAATCATAGTAACAAAAAAAGCCTGCAGCATTAACAAGGAGCAGTTCAACGGCTAATTGTCATCTCATCCAACTTCATCTCAACGAATGGATTTGACAATGGAGGGCATTGTTTTCTTACCTGCTCGACAACTTGTTGCATAGTCTGGCGCAACTCTGTGTTTGCTTATGTTTGTGACACTTCCAGCTTTTTTGCAACGGATTCCCTGGTTAGAACACGGATTAATTCCTTTCAAGAAGGCAATGTGGCAGATTGGTAGAGACTGGCTTTCCAGATCAAGAGTCCATCGGCTTCCAATGCACCCGCCATATGGGTTGCGGCTAAATTCTGAGTAGTAGTCAAGGAAGCAAAGGCAATCAGAAGTTTAATAAAAACAAACTAGGGGGCCGACGTTTCGATTTCAAAACACCAACTGGCATCGAGGGGGGCCCGTGAGCTGGGCCATGTTTATGTTCTTAACTGGCATTCGGATGGGGATATGTGATTTTGTACAGTGTCAAAGTAGTTACGGTTTGGTCTGAGAGCGAAAGCAAGAGTGAGAGTCCTTCCTTTTAGTTGACCGCCATCCACATGACCGGGTAGATGGTTATTTTCAAGTGAAGGGACTGGAGCTTTTATAGAGGATATGTCTTTGCCTCCGTCTTCGTCTTATGATGACGTTCTTCTATAGAGGGAGGTTTTTTTTGCTGTGGATCGCACGCGGAGGACTGTGATGGTCGGGTTGGATTCCGAATTGGTTCTGCCAACCCTATGTCTGAATTAAATCCCTTCTATTGTCACCATTCATAGCCCTTCAATCATGAACTAAAACTGGGAACTTCTGAATGTCACATTGGCCATCCAACAAGAGATTTTGACAATGAAGTAATACTCATATTCATTCGGTGCTCGTCGACGAAAGTTTGGCAGCTGACGACTTTTGTTCAGGGTGTGCAGGGGATTGTATACTTTTGGAGGATTCCTCATCATATAACTAGGAAGAGGAATTGGTGTTTTTGAGCTGGGAAATGGCAATATGGGTCCCTTGAAGAACTATCCCCACTATGCTAAGCTGTTCTGGCTACCTCTGCAATGGTTGACTACGAACAAGATGAACCGAGCAAGAAAGATGAGGAGTAACTTGAATAACTTGGAACTATAATGTAAAAGTAAGTTGTTTCATTTTAGAATCCTGATGTTACATTGGTTTCTTGAAAGAGTAGTTAGTTAGTAACAAAAGTAGTTGCTGTTGATGAAACAAACTTTGTTTTTTTTTTTGGTCGAACAGAACAATCTTCCTTATGATGAGATGATACATTGTAATCATTCCCAACAATTGACTTTGCGATATACGCGTACATCTGCTTGGTAGGCACAATCGAATTAAGCCACCATGAGCTAGTTACTAGACTTTTGAATCATGAAACTAAATTTGTGGTAACGTGCTTTTTCCTAACTTGATAATTCACTTAGATGTTGCTTTGAACATGCACCGGAGATGTCGGTGCTTTCTTGTGTTTGTGCTGATGGCGCCTAGGTTCTATCCCGGTTTGCAAAGATCACAGACAAAGCCAGTAGGAAATTAAACTTGTCGAAGTTGACACAGTTTGGTCTTCCAGTTAAAGCGTTTCTCACAATTTGTAACAAATGTTGGGTCAATGCTACTTTCAAAAGAGTTGGGGCCTATTTTAACGGGGGTTTTCTTTGTTTGTTATGATTTTGTAACTTCGACATATTATTATCTTGATATTAATATGTTGAAGTCTATTTTCTACGATATAGTAAGAATCATTAAACTCGTAGATATTTATAACGCCTTGTGTTGTTGGGCAATTTTTTTATTTTTATTTTTTTGCAAGTTAATCGTATATGTGATGTTGGAACTCTATTGATATATTTGTTAAATTCGACAAGAAAAATTTTGTGAAAAATATTCAAATAAACGATTCGACTAACGGTCTAATTGGTCGGACCAAATTTTGGTAGATAGCGGCTTGGAAAAGTTGGTACGCCCGAGAACCTTACAAATCTGGCATTTTTTGGTTGAAACAGGGGTTTGAATTTAAATTTCATTCTGAAATTTATCAGTTGGTACGGATTGCCAAAAAAAGTTGTAACCTCCTTCTTGGAGAAAAAGAAGACGAAGCCCTACACTACCATATATACATCGAGAGGGGGGACAATTTTTACGGTATGTGACAAAGTAAGGTTAATTTTTTATTTTTATTTTTATTTTTGGTGTTTAAGTTCGAATTGGATAAAATTACTAACTACCAAAAAAAAAATTCTCTAACAAATTTTGGAGAATCTGAATATTCTATAATTATTTTTGCACGACTATATAATATCCCGGACCAAACATTGTTCAAATTGATTCCGGAATGTTAAAAGAATTTATATCCGCCATAAATATATCTAACAAATTTTAGCACACATCTAAATCTTCCACAAAAATAAAAATAATAATTAAAAAAAAAATCTTCCTACAATCAATTCTACAAACGGAAACCTCTCCCTCAACTAAATGAACAATCATGAGTGCCTGCACTCACCCTTCTCAACAAAAAAAAAAAACTAACTGAACAATCATAAATTTCAAAACTCGATATCAAAATTTATTGGGAAAAGAATCTTTAAGTACCCTGTGGTTTGTCAAAAAATCACTTTAGTACCCTGTGGTAAAGAACCCTTAATTCGAGTCATACCTCACCAATTTTCTATCACTTTGGTCCCAAATTACGATATTGCCCCTCCCTGAATCAGAACCTAACCAAACCCAATTCAACCGGATCGAACTTATATTCAATTTAACCTAATAAAAGCGTAAAAAATAAGATATGACTTGGATTGAGCTGAAATTTTACAAGAAGCATCCTAAAAATACACACGACTTACAGAAAAAATTTAGGAATTTTAGAGGCATAGAATAATTTTTTAATTTTTCAAAACGTTGAAATTTCGTAAAATTACATAAAATAGAAAATACATACAATTAAGTTGAAACTTGTCCTAGGGATGCATTTTGATTCCTAAATTGATTGGGAGTTCTTAAGATTTTCTGGGACAAGTTTCAACTCAATTGAATGTATTTTCTATTTTATACGATTTTACGAAGTTTTAGCACTTCGAGAAATAAAAGAAATACTTTTGTGCCTCTAAAATTCCTAAAATTTATTTCATAAATCATGTGTATTTTTAGGATTCTTCCCAATGGGACAAATTTCAACTTAATTGAATATATTTTCTATTTTATATGATTTTATGAAGTTTTAGCACTTTGAAAAAAAAATTACTTCCGGGCCTCTAAAATTTCTGAAATTTTTTCCGTAAGTCCTGCATTTTTTAGGATGCTTCTTGTAAAATTTTAGCTTAATCTGAGTCATATCTTATTTTTTATGCTCTATTGGGTTAAATTGAATATGAGTTCGGTCTGGTTGAATTGGGTTTTGTTATGTTCTGATTCAGGGAGGGGCAGTATCGTAATTTTGGGACCAAAGTGATAGAAAATTGGTGAGGTATGACTCGAATTAAGGGTTCTTTACCACAGGGTACTAAAGTGATTTTTTTGCAAACCACAGGGTACTTAAAGATTCTTTTCCCAAATTTAATTATATAAGATATCCGAAATATTTTATTGCCTTCAACTAACTTTTTTGGAGGGTTTTGCCTTAAACCAACTCCGGCTCCAAAATATTATACACGAGATTTCTTTCTGACACGAGGCGAGGGGGATTCATTGAGACCAGCTCTATCTTCTTAAATCAGACCATGACAAGTAATAAGCCTAAACCCTGAATCTTCTCCCCCAACCTCCCTCAGAATCTCGAATATTCTGATAATCCGAATTCGAATTCTTCTGATTTTTCTTCCTCTCCCTTGAATCACACACAAACTCTCTCTATCTCTCTATACAGGTAAAGCTTCCACCTTTATAGTGTTGCTTCCATTTTACTCTTCCCTGTTCACTGGGCCCAGGTTATAATGCCTTATGAACTTTTTGGTGTATGTACTTTGATCTCCCTTGTTCTTTTTTCCCTCATTTTTGGTACATTCTCTGAATTGGGTCGTCTTCTTTTGATCTGAATTGATCCCTTTCTTGCTTGTGTGCCTTTTGGTGTCGTCTCCTATTGGCCACCCTCTGTTAGATCTGTGCGTGACCGCCCATTTGCTGAAAGGGCTGAATTTTATATATATTGGCTCACTCAAATGCTTTTCAACTGAAGAAAAAAGAGAGAATATTTGGTTATTAGGCTCAAAACTGTGTTTGATTGCTCAAAGATAGCACATTTTCCACTCTCTGGTTGTTGATTGCTTTGGTTTGTTAGCTGAAAGTGTTCTTCTGCTGAGTTCTTGTTGTTCAATTGCAACGTAGGTTGGTGGTTCCCTTTTTGTGCACCGGAGAGAGCTGAATTCTTCCGTGTGATGACCCGAACGAGTGACGTTGGGTTCCGTCTGTGTTGTAATATCTTCTGAAGGAGGGGAATTCATTGCTCTGATCGTGGTGCTTCGAGATGATCCCGAAAAAGAATGTGGGGCGAGTGTCACCGTTTCTCTTGGTGCTCCTGTCCCTAGGATTTTGCTTTGGGACTTATAACTTGCTAACGTTGATAATACACTATAGAAACACTAGTTCAAGCGAAGTATCAGAATTTTTGGATCCCATTACTGGGATGCCCGTGGATGTTAGGAAATCGGAGGAGATAAATGGGAAATACCATGTTGCACTTACAGCAACAGATGCTCCTTATAGCCAATGGCAATGTCGCATCATGTATTATTGGTATAAGAAGGTAAAAGACATGCCGGGATCAGACATGGGCCAGTTTACTCGAATCTTGCATTCTGGAAAAGCTGACAACTTGATGGATGAGATACCTACATTTGTCGTGGATCCCCTTCCTGAAGGTCTTGATCGGGTGAGAATGCTGATTCTGATTGCTATTTAGTCTTCCTGGTAGATTGCCTCGTTCCCTTCTTGAATATGCATAAACTCTAAGAGAAATTAGCATGCAGAACATTTCCTAGTTGCTTCTTTCATCTTGCCTCTAAAAGACGGCTCATTGCTTTCTTTGTTCAGGGGTACATTGTGCTGAATAGGCCATGGGCCTTTGTGCAATGGCTAGAAAAGGCACCGATTGAGGAAGAGTGAGTGTCAAGATTAATTTTTTTTCTATATATACACTTTACAATTCTGTCTGAAACATATAACCAATCATGAAATGATGCAGGTTTGTCCTAATGGCGGAGCCTGACCACGTGTTTGTCCGTCCTCTGCCAAACTTGGCCCGAGGGGATCATCCAGCCGGGTTTCCATTTTTCTACATAAAACCTTCTGAACATGAAAGTATTATTAGAAAATATTACCCTGCAGATAAAGGTCCAGTCACAGACATTGATCCGATTGGCAACTCTCCCGTAATAATAAAGAAGGTATCTAGAGTTTAGACCATCCAACTTATGTAGAAACTATGCATTTCTTTCTCGTGTATATAAGTTTTAATGGTTGATTAACTGTCGCACTTGTGGATATGATGATTTCAGTCTATGCTGGAGGAAATTTCACCAACATGGGTCAATGTCTCATTGAGAATGAAGGACGACCCGGAGACTGATAAAGCATTTGGTTGGGTTCTGGAAATGTGAGTAGCGGTTATATTCGTATGCATTTGGTTTATTCCAACTGATTTAGGTTGCTAAATTGCTTTTCGCGTTAAGGTATGCGTATGCTGTGGCATCTGCTCTACATGGTGTGCGCCATATTCTTCGGAAAGACTTCATGATTCAGGTACTCGAACTGGCTGTGCATAGACTATCTTCATTTATCTGAATGTGAGGATTAACACCTGTTCGTATGTAATTCAGCCACCCTGGGACGTGAAGGTTGGGAAGACTTTTATCATACATTACACTTATGGATGCGACTATAACTTAAAGGTGAAGGGATCAGACTGCTACTCAACAACAAAGCAATGATTTTTCCCATTTGTTCGTTATGGATGTTTCATTCGTTACTTAAATAACAACCAGGGTGAATTGACTTATGGCAAAGTTGGAGAATGGCGGTTCGACAAGAGATCGTATCTAACTGGCCCTCCTCCGAGAAATCTGTCCTTACCTCCACCAGGAGTTCCTGAAAGTGTGGTATGTCTTAACTGTTTAATTTGTCGACACCGGACAAGATAGTGATCTAGAATAATCCCTAGTTCAAATGAACTTGAACCCTCTGCTGCTCTCTGAGGTGGATGCAATTTTTGTGTGTAGCTAACGGCAGCTAACTCAAAAATCCATTAATAGCTAATATTAAATGACATCTCAACTGATTGGGAGATTAGTTTCCATAATACAAATTTTGTCTGCTGCTCTCTCTTGCTCGCTCTTGCTGACTGATACATATGATGCAGGTGAGACTCGTAACGATGGTAAATGAGGCCACTGCCAACATACCCAATTGGACATGACAGCTGATAACAAGGACATGAAACGGAAGTTGGTGTTCAATTTTTGAAGTATGAATAGCAACCTCGAGGAGATTGGTTCATAGCTTTTTACATGATAACAAGATAGTGTTACATATAGGGAGAGAGATAGAAATGATCGCTTGATATAATTAGTTATGATAGGCGCGGCCTTGGTCGAACATTTTCGAACTTTCAAGTAGTACATCCTCTGCTGCTTAAAACTTGGGTACAGATAAATCTCATTTTTTTATATTATATAAACCATTACTTTTGTGGTGCTTTTGCAGTGTCAGATGGCCTGTGGATATCTGATGATATTTTTTAGCTTTTCCATAATCGTTTTAATAAAATTATGGATCTTGCAGGAGCATACAGAGAAGCCTGCTAACACTAATATCGCTCAAGCCTTTTGATTCACATCACTGCTGTCATCTACGATAAAGGGAAAGTAACAAAATCAACAATAGATTAAAGTTAGCGGGGAATTTTCGATGACACCATGCAATACAGATTAATTAAGAAGGGGAAATCGGCGAAAAGAATTCATTCAAATGTTGCATGCAAGGCAAGACAAAGTTGACCTGTCTCAAGATTAATCGACCTGTTTGATTTTGGAAGAAAAAAAAGCAGGGACAGGCAACATTCCAGCATTCGAACACTAGATAGACACCATCACCCCGAGGTTTGAAAGAATCGAGCCAAAGTGACCCAACAAAAGCAAAAATACATTCACTAAATGTCACAATGTCGCAACAATTATAGAAGTGGGTTCAAACAAACAGAAAATATAACACCAGATGTCACTTCATCCAACACAGGGTTGTAACATAACAAAAGACTTGTTCTAGTTTATTTGCTCGAAATGAGCTTCATGCCAGCAGAAGTCGGTGTACTTTCAACGGCAGACCAAACCGTGGTTAGCTGAGGAAAGGGAGAGATGTCGTATTGGCATGTAGTCTAGACGCTTGAACAATAAAATGACTCGTACTGACCCAATATAATAACTATTCATAAGTCGCTGCCGTTGTACTTCTGATGCCGAGCTCAATCCCAGATTCTCTTGACCACAGCTCCAGAGTTCTCAGGCATGTAACTGATTCGGAACGATATGAATTTCGACTGCCAACAGGACGATAGTACCAACCAGGAGTTCCAACATCTTGAGGGATGAAGGCTTTAGAACAGAGTGTACACCTTACCTATCAAACTGATTCAAAGTATAGAGCCCATAACAATCGACTTTTACGAGTACACCATCACCAACCCAAGGGACCAGATAAAAGGCATTTATGTAGACCTTCTGCACCAATTAATCTTGTTTCCACAGATGTCTTTTAACGGAAGAAGAGCCCAGCTGAATCTCTATAAAAAACGGCAGAATGAATTATCTCAATCGAACATAGGAGAAAGTAACATGACAAAACATGCAGAATCCATGCATATATAAGAACAAAAAACAGCTAGTAACCGTACTGGATCAACATATGCAGACACCCGGAAAAAAGGAAAAAGGGTTGCATGCAAGCATCAAATGTCAACCACATATATAAACCTGATTTCTCATTGACTTGATGAGAATAAGCTTAAGTCAGAGAAAGTAACATTACTGTGTGCATATATGTAGTGGTGCGAATTAGTGAAAAATGGTGCATGACATACCCTTTTAGTAGCCAGTCCCAGCAGAAACCTCAGGCCACCCAGCTCCAACAAAACTTAAACTTCAAATTTGTCATGGCTTCTAAGTTGGAGTTTGTACTTGGCAGCACAAACAGTGCACTGTGCATCCACGGGAACTTTCATTGGAACCTTGCATGTTAAGATGAAGCAGGATTCAACACTTACTTCCAAAGCACCACTTCTACAACGGTTTCAAAACAATTCTTACCATCTGCATATCAATGTCTTCACACAATATAACGACCACTCCAAATAGACTGTCCTTGATATTGCTCAGGCGTAGGTGTAAACTGTTGATTTCCATTCATGAATTGTTGCTGGAGATGCTGTTCCTGCGCCCTTAGATGCTCAAGGGCCTGGTAGTTTTGCCAGCCCTTCTTGCTTTCAGCTTGAATTGGAGCTGGAGGTCCCTGCTTCCCAGGAAATGGAAAGTTGACCGTCCCAACAAAACCATTGTTGTTCATGAATTGCTGACCCGCATTCAAGGTGAGATTGTTGGAATTATTAAGGCCAGATGCTGCTGTTGAAGGGGGCAGCTGATAACCATCCAACCAGCTATAATCATCCACTGGAACAATATTTGTCCTTGTATCAGAGTCAGAAATCGGTTCAACAACCTGCTTTGGAGGAACAGGACTGAAGCCTGGAGGAGGCCCAAGGTGCCTTATAGGTCGGCTAACTGGACTCTTTCTCATGCCTGTCTGCAAAGGTGCTGACGTCTTAACAGCAAAGCTTTCTGAAAGAGCTCCAGATGAAGAAAAAAAGTCGATTTGGGATGGGACCATAGGTTCCGACACTTTGGGCTGGCCATAAAATACACCAATAGGATTGGCATTGGAAGGCTGAATAGAAGTTGGACGAGAAATAGGATGGGTAAAAGGCATATCCTTCTGTATACCCTGATCCATCACATGCCCATTATCAGCAAATCTGACAGCCTTCAAGCTATTTGCTAGGGAGACAGCTTCTTCAGCCAACCACTTTGAAGTATGTATTGATACTGGTTGCACTTGTGTAGTTGCACCAAAAGCAAACTGCTGCTGGAGCTTATCAAGAGGAGCTGAAGTGTTAGAAGTATACATTGGCAAATCACCAACTGATGCATTTGTACCAGCTCTTAAACCATCATATGGAATTAGTTTAGGACTTTGAGGAGTATTGCTTGACTTCTCAGTTACCAAAGGTTTGAAAACAATAACCTCATCTTCCTCTTCGCTGTCTACATTAGCATCAGGAATCATCCTATCTTCCAAAACTTGGGGTTCTGCACCTATTATAAATTTTTTAATCCTCGCATCAAAACATATCGTCTTCTGATCAACCTTGACCAAATTCACCAGTGCCTTCCCTGCAGCCAGAACTCTCTTAGTGCGCGCAGTCTTTTCCTTCTTGCCATCACTTCTTGAGAAATCTAAAATGATGTGTGCAGGAAGAAGGGGTAAAAATCCCCTTAACTCGAAGTCTTCCCATAATGCAAGGCGATTTTCCGAATCCCCTTCTTCATAGGGGCTCATGTTGTAAAAGCATGTCTCATCTTCATTGTCATCCGAAGATAATGAACAAAATGGCAGAATCTTGTTCAGAAACATTATGCAATGGTTCCAAAAGTTAGTCCTGGCAATGCCTTGCTTCTCATCCGCATCAACTCCAGAAGCAACATCTGGGTAGCACGCCAACCATTCCAGGAAAACAAGAATAGCTGGGAGCAGGAAACTTGAAGAAGGATCAGGCAACTGTGCAACCCTTTGTAATATGTGTCCCATCAGCTCAAACGCTGCTGCAAATGCATTTTGGAGTAGAACAGCACGTTGCACAATTTCAGCATATGACTGACCGTCTGCCTCTTTTTTCACATTATGAACAGTGAATATGAGTGTTGCGATAAGCCGGACAATGAAAACTCCATTCTCATCAGCATCTCCACTAAAAGGCAACCTTTCCTCTGGCCCAGAAGAGAGGAGCTCACAAAATGCATGGCTAACTGATGTGAGGACTTCTGGAAATGTCTCCAGACTGAAGGAAAAAATCCCAAAAAACAATTAACCAAGATAGCAATAGGAGGGAAATAAAATACAAGTTAAGAACTTCGGAGGGAGTACCTTGTGCGTGTGAACAGGATACCATTCAGGCGGACAAATCGAATGCAGAAAGACTTCTGCAACTCTTGGATATTGGATGCCTTGTCTTCAACACTGGCAGCCAAGTTAGTGTTTTTGGATGCATGTTTCACTTCACCTCTTCCTCTTCCTTTGCCATTCAAGTTAGTAGATGAGTCCTTGACTAAAGAGAGCTTGACATCCCCAAGCAATTGAGAAAAACTCTGACGGTTCTGCAAAAGTTTACATTATTTAGGATACAGTAATCTTCACTAAAAAATGGAACATAAGAATTATCAGCAGAAGCAGTGTACAGCTTATTAAAAATAAGCTACTGAAAAGTCAGGTTAAATGAGAACCTAGAATGTTCTCAAAAAATCCCCCAGTTTCCATAGTGTCAAGGTCTGAGTTCGGTCACCTCGGAAAAGTGAAAATATGGGGAAAAAGATTGTCATCTCTCAAACAAACT
The DNA here is from genome assembly GCA_012979155.1 of Hypericum perforatum. Taxonomy (NCBI): domain Eukaryota; kingdom Viridiplantae; phylum Streptophyta; class Magnoliopsida; order Malpighiales; family Hypericaceae; genus Hypericum; species Hypericum perforatum. Next base: position 44,674 of record SOPF01027141.1, on the reverse strand, counting down.
TGTAAAATTCTAATAATATCCATTATTCAAGTTTGATATCCACAGCAAATTGAAAAGGGCAAAAGGGCAAAAGGCTAATATCTTTTTCTGAAGGTACATAAGGATAATATTTAAGTCATCAAAAAACAACTCTATGAACAAGGTAAAAAATGAAATTCCATATGTATCCGCCTGAGAAACCACTTTTGTTTTCTTATTACTTTTAAATAACATCTTGCATTAAATGGAGTGCAAACACACTCTGTTGATCAATGTTAAAAATCATAGCCAAGAAATTGAACAGTGAAACAACAAATAAACAAGTGAGTCAACCTTTTCAAAAGCAACAATCAAGTTATCTCTTGCTGTTACAAAAGGATGCTCTGCCGCCAGACTCCTAAAGTAGCGGTACACTGCCAACAGTTCATCACCAGAGTAGGAAGCCAATATTGCCAGCTGGGAACAAAAAATTTCAATCAAAATAACAGAGGAGATAATCGAGGATACTGGCTAGAATCACAAAATATCAATAAGGGAGAAACCTTGAACATTGTTGTGAACAAAAAACCAGAAACCCTGCACAATAGAAGTGGATATTTGCACAAACCTGATGATGGGGATTCCCACTAGAAGGCCAAAGAGATGCAGCTTGCATGTAGTAGCTTGAAGCTGCTGCATATTCTCGTGATTTGGAGTCCCCTTCTCCATAAAGCCCTTTATACCTTGCAAGGTCACCCAAGTATATCAAACAGCGGTGACAAGAGAGTAAACCTTTCTTCACCTCAACAGGTTTCTTTGCATCTTTCTCTTTGTTGACCCTACTATCTGAATCCTCAGAGAAGTAACCCAGAGGAAGTCCATATTTAGCTCTGATCTTCAGAATTAGATCATGGTAAAAGCCGGTCGCTTCAGATAGAAAAGTCTTAAACTGTTGTCTAATTTTTGTTATCCGTTCTGGTCGTCCAGAAACTTTTGCACCCTGAGTCGCATTTGAGCCTGCGGAAGTGGAACTCAGCGCAGACTGGAAGTGGGATCTCAATTCTTCAATGCGCCTATAATGCAACTGCCAGAGAGCATATTCAATGTTATGCTGCTCAGCAAAGCTGTGATCCTCAAGGATTATAGCTTCATAGTTTTCACGCATCTGTTGCCAGGCATTTGGATCTGATGGAACTCGGGCCTGGGCAGACTTACGACGCTTGTTCTCCAGCTCATTGTTCTGCAGATTTTAAGGGAGAAAATCCAATCATGATAAGAAAAGGCATCACATGCGAATCAAACAATTGCACAGACAGAAAAAGAATAAGAAGAAACCCTTTTTGAGAAAAAGTTATGGCATCACACCAAATTCCAAGAATCAAAGGAGTACCTTCTCATAAAGACGTTGTGCACGCTCCCGGGGTGAAGGAGCTGAAACTTTATCCATCTGCAGAATCATAATCCATCAAATAAATTAATTTCAAAATGCATTTACTCCACATAACACCCCAAATACCATCTAGATAGTGCAAGAGAGAAATATCAAATCTACCGAACACGATAGCCAAACTTGGGGGAACAATAAAACTGATGAAAGTAAAAAGATATCAGTAATCCTGAACAGCGGTTATCTATTCCCAAAAGTAAAAGTGACCCCAAAACAGCTCAAAAACAAAAGTAGTCAGAAACAACAAACAAAGCATGAATCTAGTATCCATTGCCCTAAATTATGACATGCAAAAACTAGAAGAAGAAAGACTTGCAGGAACATGATGTAATGGGGCAACTCAATTTCACCAGCAACGTAAATGATCAACTGAACACAAAAAAAAACATCAATAAAGAAATGCTACTGGAATAAAATATCATCAAACTAGACCAGCTTTCCCCCAATCAGCTAACAAAGAAGAGAACCTATTCCCGTGCATAGACACGGTACATCCCAACCACAAACTATCCGGAAAAGACACGAGATGAACCAATTACACGAACCCAAAGCTTAAACCTGCAAGGAACCAACTCAATCGACCCAATAGAGCAGGTACCCAATCAATCTCTAAGCTCAACACAAATCAAATTCCCAAAAACGAAAAGTCAACACCGGTCTTTCGCTTTTTCTGCCTCCCCGATCACACGCACCAGATTTTGGAAAACCCGAAAAGAAAAATCAAACCCCAGAAACAACCCCAAGAAAAGGAAATATAGCAAAATAAAAACATTAAATCAATAAATTAATCAATCGAAGCCCAAATAGACATCGCCCAGTCAATTATCTAATCCCAGGGGCCAATTCCGACGGCCAATTCCGACCCCAACCCTAAAAGAACCGTCACAAACATGAAACAACAACGAAAAGACCAAACTGCCCCTAAAGAACCAAAAAGTAGAAAGGAAAGATACAGTAGGATCCGACGAAAGAAGGATACCTCTCAGATCCGGACAGGGCGTCGTTTCCCCCTCGGGATCAAACCATCGATGAATGGAGGGAAGGGGAATTTCAAGGTTAGGGTTTGGGGGAAAAAGAAGAAGAAAGTTGAAAAATAGGAGAAAAGGGTTGTAAGAGAGAGAAATTGGGGGCTAATTTTTGGGGGTTGTGTTTTTGTATGCGGGTGTCTATTTTTGTTTTTTTATTTATATTTATATTTATTTTTGGTTTTGTTTTCTTTACTTTCTCTGCACGTTTAATTAAAATTAGAGTAATTGCGAATTCTTTCTTTTCTCCCTCCGGATTAGGGCGGCTAAACAGCGTCCTATCTCCGGAGATTACCAGGTCGCCCCTAATAGGACGTCAGTTGAGGGAGGAGTCTTCATGATTTATTTATTTTTCGGATAAATTTTCGAGATTTTAAAGGATTGTCTTTCAAACAAGAATTTTATCTATTCGCAAACGGTACAAGACTCCCTCTTCTTCCTTCTATTTGTGGATGGGCGATGGATGTAAACTTTATTACGGAAAATGTCCACAATTGAATCAAATTGCAAAAGGTTAATTTCCAAGTCTTGGAGATCAAGGCACATCTTTCAGCTAGCGTATTTCAATTGTCTCAGAGAATAGATTTTATGTGCGAGTTGATTTGGCATGCAAAGATTTTTTGATCTACTTCATCTAACGATTTAGTCTCTCTAGGTAGAAACTGATTCGATTACATAGTTCATGTAATTAGATTACTGAATAGTTGAGATTTCTTCCGTTATGAGCAATGTTATCAAAAACGAATCAGAAAGCAAACTGAAAAAATAAGACATAATAAATTTTATTTTAATGACAAATAAATTTTTTCGTGTGCATTTTCTCATGTCGTTTTTTTCCCGCACTTTGTTTAATTGTTTTAATTTTTGGATTGTTCAATTTTTATTTGTATTTTTAGGGCTTTTTTCGTTTATTTTTTTGGAGTACTTTATAGGTTTTTGTTAAAATTTGGAATTTTTCCATAACACTGCGTGACCAATAATACTTTACTGGACAGTTTGGCCAAAATTTTGAACAGTCAAAACGCCTTCTCGTTTATAGATAAAAATGAGTCGAATTTATCTTCGACTAAAAATCCGACCAGTTAGACTGTCAATCGGATCGCAATTTTTAAACTTTGAGCAGAAGCACCTTGTAGTTAACAAGCAAAGGAGGAACTAAATCAATTTATTTATAAAAGAAAATCAATTGGCAAGTTCTTAAAGTTCCTTCTGTCCGAAGGCCTAGGATGAATGTTGGCGACATACTCAACACATACAAGTTGGACGAGCAGTAGGTGTTCAGGGGCGGACGAGTGAATAACGCGCAAAAAAGAAAGTAAACGACAGTTGAAAACGATTGCTAATGACATTAAGGATGGAAAACAAAAGGAGAATTCCGCCGGTAAAAGGACATGCGTCTGGTTAGCTACGAGAGCTAACGTTCACTGTGTTTTTTTTCTTTTTGAAAAAAATCCAACTCCTTTGGTAGTTCCCTAAGAACACATCTAAGGGTTTCTAAATGGCGCCTATTTCTTCTTCCTGCTACCTTTCCCGGACTTTGACGGTCCGGCAGTTGATGAGGACGCTGGCTCTTGCTTCTTGGTCCTCCCAGGATGCCTAGGCACCAACTCCGACACGAGGAGCATCAGCTGTTTCCCTGCAATTAAAATGTAGCACATTCTATCAGGAACAATAGGGCAAGCGGTGTGATGTGCTCCCCGAATAGTGCAGGAGTAGGGTTTGCAAGTGCTCCCCGAATAGTGCAGGAGATGGGAACATATACAGTATACTCGTGTGAGAATTTTCAGGCTAACACACCATATTACTGTCAACCTCTTGATTCGCAGGATTGACTCGAAAAAGCTATTAGACAATACAATAACTCAATTATCAGTTACATTTCCAAAGGCAGGGCTAAACCAGACTTCCCAAATGGCTACTGTAACATTTACTCTATATAAAAAAAAGTTCTGGTCCATGAATCTAATGAGAAGAAAAAGAAATGACTATAGAATCACAACGTAGAATTTCTCGCACAAAGATTCAATATGCCTCATAGCATACAAATGTAAAACATTATCCTACATGACTAATTATCAATCAGCCATTCACTTTTCGAGGAGGATATGTTCCCATCATCGATTACAAACACAGGTTTCACTTGGGATATTAAAACTACATCGACAATCCCAGTCCCCGCTCCCCACATCATCATTATTCAAAAAAAGCGCATGTCAGGGCAATCACTCAGCTTTGAACTGATCTCTAAGTCTCTAACAGAATGTGCCTAGATTGGGAAAGGCTAAGATGGCGTCCTTAACAATGAAACAGTTCATAGCTACTCTATATCTCCCTGACATTGGCTCGAAAAAAGGGAAGGCTTACTTGAAGTAATGGCCGGATTGGTAAAAGTCCCGTCTTCCCTTTTCAGTTGCACCCTGACTCTTCCCCGTTGCATAAAATCGCGTGGATAAGCCTTATCAATCTAACAAATCAACAACACAAAGACCCTCACAACCTTCCACCTTAGTAAACAACAAAACAAAGAAGCATATATTCAAACAGGAAGAAGAATAAACCTCGATAGCGTGGGGGAGCTTCAAATGGACACAGCAATCAGCGATCTCGACGCACGTAGGATTCTCGCAGGCCTTGGTGGCGCAGATGCGCCTGCCTTGCGCCAACGTCTTCTTGGAGTTGATGTAGATTGGGTAGATCACCACCCATTTCTTGATGCTAGCAACGCTCGTACCTCCTCCATCCGCCATTAAATTCCCCCGGAAGTTTCAGATCCCTAAACCAAATACAGACAGCACGAAACAAATGTACGAATCCGGGGTTAGAAGAAACCCTAAAACCCTAGATTGGGACAAATCGGATCATCTTAAATCCGAGGCAGCGGGGCAAGTGTGGATTGGAACGAACGCCCATTATTAATCAACGAACAAAACCCTAAATTCTGAAAAGCCGGAAGATCTTACCCGACAAGTAAAAGAGGATGGATTTGTTTCCGCAGAGAAGTACTTCTTTGTTTTCCTTCTCCTCCTTTTTTCCACTTTTATTTCGGTGTGTTTTATATTTATTTATTTGGCCAAGTCCGATGGAAAATGACCGAGGAAATATTTAATGTTATTGAGATAGTTTAGTTAAACTCTTGAATTAGAAAAAAATATATCTAATTGATTTGATTTCTTTTTAGTTGCAACTCTATATTCTTTTAACACTCCCCGATATTTGAACACAAATTCTTTTTACAAGTATATTTGAACACCAGATATTGGTTTGCAGACAAATTTAAATTTGAGCTAAATATGTTTTTTTTAAATAGAAAAATTGTGTTGGAATTCAAATATTTGCTTTAATGTCGTAATACCATGTAGATTTATAATTGAATAATGAGAAATTTTTTTCCGTATCTTAAAATAAGGAGATTAAGTTCTCTCAACAATTCTAACATAAAGAGATTAAGTTCTCTCAATAATTATTAATATTATTGTGTTTTTAAAGATCGAATTCAAAATCTAATTAAATTAAGCAATTTTTCACGAATTGATGTTTATTCATTCGTAACTTTCTATAATTTAGCCCCATGATTTTTAAGAAAATCAGAAAGCACATAAAATCTTATTGCTAATAAACATAAGTAAAGCAAACACGACAGACAAGAATCCGAAACACGAAGACGTAAAAAAACCACATCGATGCCAAACTACTTGGGCTTTGTTTAATTCCTCGACGTAGCTTAAAACGTGTACGCAGTGGGCTCAAGCCTTGGAGTCGCCACGGCGGAGAGGGAGACGCCCTTGTGCAACGAAAGCCCAACCTCCTCGTCCATGTCGAGGCCCACTCCCTCCGGCAGCTCCCACTCAAAAGAGTGCACCAAAGTACCCAAAAGAAAGCCCATCACCACATTTGCCATCCCAGCACACATACTCCTTCCATATCCGAATAGGAGCAATTCGAAATTGCTCCCACCCGGGTACTTCTTGGAGTGGATCTCCTCCAGGAATCTCTCAGGTCTGAACTCGTGCGGGCAATTCCACACGTTAGGGTCTCGACCAATAGCCCATATGTTGACAGTCACTCGGGTGTCCTCGGGTATGTAGTAACCATTCACAATGCATGTCGCGGTTGTTACTCGTGGCACTATCACAGGTAGAGAAGGGTGCTTTCGGAGTGTCTCTTTACATATGGCTTGTAGATAGGGCAATTGGGCTAGGTCGGATTCTATGAGTCTTCGATTTCGCCCAATGACTTGGTCCATCTCGTCTTGGGCCCGTTTTAAGATGTTTGGGTTGTTTAGCATCTCTGCGAGTGCCCATTCTATTGGGCTCACTGCCGGGTCCGTGCCAGCCGCCAACATATCCTTGAAACGAGTAAAAGAAAGTTGCACAAAAGTAAGAACCAGTTAATTTGGAAATAATTTTCGACAAAATAACAGAATTTTTTTAATTTACGAACCAAAAGCATGCCCTTCACATTGACAATGTCAAATCCATCGTGCTCCGAGTCTTGTTGGCTAATGATAGCCAGCAAGTCGTCGAGCATATTGGGCTTTACACGTTGATGGGCCGAGGCGACGTGCTCGTTTATCAACCTGGTCAACAAGTCGTCAAACGTCTTTTGCACTTTCTTCCTCCTAACTTGGATCCCTCGTAGATCCATCCAAGCCACCAATGGTAGATAATCCTCGGCGTAGAAGAACTCTGCCATGGTGACCAGCTCCAACACCAACTCCCTGAACTCATCAGAGGCACTACATTTGTCTTCAAACAATCTCTTGTTGAACACTACCTGGCTGATCATATTAGCTATGGCATAGGTCAGAAACTCGGGGACAACAATAGGCAGCATGAGTTTGGTAGCTTCGAACATGACCCGTAACATATGACCCACCTCCAAGTCCCGAACTTCAGCCCATTTCTCAATTCCTTCAGGGCCCAACATGTGATGGCTAGTTATACTCCTGAACAGCTTCCACTTTGGGCCGTATTCCACAAAGAGAAAGGACTGGTTGTTGTAGGCCATGTTGAATTGTTGATTGATCCACCGTAGTGGGCCCGATCTGGCAAGTTGTGATCCTGCCCTTTGAGAAACATCTCCGCCGCTTCTGGCGAGGAGGCCACCACCATTCTGCGGCGACCCATTTTAAAGTACATGATGGGCCCATGTTTCTTGGCCATTTGGGCCAACGTAACATGTGGAGTTTTGCCTAGTAAGGGAATTGCGCCTATGATGGGCCACGTTGTTGGGCCCGGTGGCAATGAATGGGCTTTCCGTTTCATGATGGCATGGCCCAAGAGAACCAGGAGAGTAGCGACTGCCATGCCTCTGATGAACAGATTATCAACATCCATCTGAGTTAAATTCGAATTAATTCGAGTTTGAAAAGCGAAGAAAAAGGCTGAAATCTATAGGATAGGGAGACGTGTACTTTTCTGGTGCAGTTCGAGATGAGAAACGATTGGAGTGATAGCATGTTGTATATATAGGAGATTGCTACTCGCCTCGCTGTTTATTTCACATATTTATTTGAACTTATGAATATAAAAATATATACACAACAGACATATAGTATCGGTGATTGGTACGTTGCTATGTTGATTTGCCTATAGATTTTAGTAAATTACGGAGTTTTAACAGTTTGTGCCAATCCAACTTGGCATATCAACTAATAAAAGTTCCAAGTAGTAAAACACACGTTCAAAATTGTACCTGACATAGAACCAAGAAGGCAAGAATATATGACTGGACGCCAACTACACATGTATATTATTTTATTATCAAACAACATGGCATCGAACATCGGAGCAACGAAAAAAAAAAGAATTTAGTAGCTTACCGACAAAAAAATACACGTCGGAATAGAATTTTTTTGTTGTTGTTAATCCATCACATCAAGGCCAGGCCAAGTAACTAATAGCCTAATGACAAAAAATTACAGCTGACCTGAGAGTTTTATATCCGTCCAGCTAACCCAAGTAGGGAATAGCTTATTGTCGAGTGACTTTTGGTTCAACGGCATAAGGGTGAGGAGAGGTTTGGGAAGTCCAATGTTCGATTCCTAATATGTTGTAATAGAATAGGTATTAGAATAGGATGTAAAAAAAATAAAATTAGGGAATAGCTTACTCACTACAAATCAAACACGTGAATTCTTATTAGGGCCAAACTAATACACCTTTGTGAAGTAGATCGCTATATGTCAAAAGTAGATCGATCGTTAATTTAATGCATTTATGCTAAAAGAAACATGCGATGGCCAGTGGAAGACTGGTTGTATCCTTTCGCTGGCACATAAAGATTAGTAGACCAACCAAAATTGAAATTGGCATTAGTCGGTGTCTGCACAAAATAATTATTTGTAAAATTATAGTAAAATTCATATAGGTGAACATGAGAAAAATATTATTTTAAAGACTATTAAAGATTATCGCATAAGAGAGAATATTTCTTTCGACAATATCAAAGTTAAAAATTTGAATAATAAGTGTAGAAATAATTTAAAAATATTTTCTCTATAGTAAAATTACCTAAATCCAACTTATAATGTCTTACATATATCATATTCGATTGATTTACCATTTTAGTAAAATGAGAATCACAAGAAGTATATGAATATCATGGAGAATGATGATATAAAATTTGTCAAATAATCAAATTTAACATAATTTTAATTTCATAAAGTATGTAAAAATATATTATTTATTAAAGAATATAAATTTATGTAAAAAATGAAATCAAAATTTATTAATAACATTCTTATAAAATATATTAATAATTATGATAAAAAGAATATTATATTTTTGCTGCTCCCCGGCGTGAGACTTTTTATTAGTTTAGAGATGTTAGGATGAATTTACAAAAAAATTAGTGTAATTAGATTAGTTATATATGTGTGTCATTGTACAAAAATAAAATTGAGCCACCAAAAGATTAAACAAAAATTGGACAAAATGGGACACAAACACACGAGTTGTCATCTAAGAAGCATGAAGAAGGGTCTCTCTCCATAGTGCATGTACTTGTTCAATATCACATTGTCCCTCACAAGATGCACCAAATTTCATTACAACATTGTAAATGATTCACAAATACGGCTCCAAAATACACGTAAAACCATCGGCTCTATCATACTTTACTGAATGGGAAAGCAAAGAAAGAAGTCGGGAAGGCGAAGACGACGACCACGATGGAGCTGTGACCAAGAGAGGAGAGATAAAGCTATGTGCAATGTCAAAGAATGTACAACAAACATGGTTCTTCTTCGTAGACTCGGGTCAATTCCATGGAGGGGATGACATTCTGTATACCGAATCTTGTGATGGGGTGTTGCCGTAGTTCAGATCAAGGTTGTGTAGCTGCTCCATCAGCTGCGAACGCCTTTCCTTGAAGAAATCGAGTCGAGTTGTCAACTCTACCAAAGCAGACGAAGCGGCCGATGGATGCCTTGGATAATCCATCATCTGCAAACCGAGGCAGATATGTGAAAATAAGGCATTCTTCAAGACCCCTTGTTCTAGACAAATGTTGTAGGGGGGAACTTACATCTACAGCTCTGGAAGTGGAAGTTGCAGAATCAACGCTGCAGAGCTCGTCCATGGACACGGTTGTAGATGCCTCGGTACTCTTCGACTCACTTAAGCTTGTAGATTCCATGAGCTGCTTCCGGTTTGACTGTTTGCTACTGCTCCCACCGGCCAATCCTTGTCCTTTGATGTTCCTCCAATCAGAACCCAACACTGTCTCCTGCATGTTGCGATTTCATCACCGACATATAATGGACTGGCTGTAAATCATCAATTGACAACCACAGGAAGTTTGAATATAATCGGACTATTATACATACTCTTAACAAACGTCAGGGCACTCGACATAAGCCATGCAGGTTTAATTGTTCATTTGCTAGTTCAAAAAAACTATTATCATCTCATTTCAGAGTAGCAATGAAGCTCCAATCATTGTTCAGTTCACCGACAGTCTTCGCAGTTCCAAAATGACAGTCGCGCCACCGAAAAATTTTAACATCAAGCAATGTATGTGGCAGAGATTTCCGAGTACCTCATTTCTTTGTTTCCGTTCATGGTTAACAAAAGCAAGGGTGGTATCAAAATCTTGTTGAAGAAATCTCCTGCAAGTAAAAAATATGTGATGAAATTAAAAAGTAGCCTTCTGCAAAAAAAAGTACTAATCTTCCATGTACAAGCAAGCAAATCATCTACAAGACAAGACGGATGGAGATAGATAGAGAAAGAGTAAGGAAAATCAAAGCTATTGAACTGAAGGTATAAACAACATGCCTTGCAAAATTAAATCACATAGATTTCTAGCTCTGTGTACTGTCAATAACAGTTCAGAGATAAATGGAATAAACTACGGAGGCTTACTGCTGGGTGTTTGGATTTGGGACGTGCTGACAACGATCACACGAATCAGGGATAGACTCGTATTGATGCTGCCTTTGCTGATTAAGTTGATGATGAAGCTCTGCTACTTTCTGCTTTAATCTGGCAACATCAGCTTCGGCGAGAGCAATCTCTTCAAGCTCAGCCCTTGTCTGTTGCATTTGTCATTATATATCACTGTGGACCCAAAAATGAATAAGACAGAATATAAACTAGTGTCAGTTGAGATCTATACAGACCTTGGAATCCATTCCACGTGACGCCGGGAATTGCCCAGAAGACATGCTCAGGCCAACTTCAAGTGCTGCCCTAAGATCTCTTTCAGCTTGCAGTTGCTCTTGCAATCTGCCAACCTACAAAGTAAAACCAACATGCACTTGTAAAGTGGATTGTAAACAGGAATAAAATATGCTACGACCCAATAGGATATCAATTGGTAAAAGGTACATCTTGTTCAAGTGCCACACGACGTTCATGCAAGGCTTGCTTTCTTCGCTCCAAGCTAGCTTGTAGAATTGCATTCCCTCGAGCCTGAATAGATAAGGAGCCAATGGCCAGGTAAGCATTCTTGTGAGTTGTGATAGATCAATACAAACAAAAGGAAAAAATAGTACCTCCTTTGCAATCCTGTGTTTCAAATCATTCTTGGTGATTTCGAGTCTCTGAATTGCAAGCCTGGAAAAAACGTCACTCTAGACAATCAAATTGAATCCAATGACAATGAGGGTCAAGCCAATTACAAAAAAACATGATTCTGGATGGTTTTAGATTTTGTCAACTAGCAGAAGTCAGATGATAGAGAATATAACCATCAACCCTGTATATGTACTTCATTCTTATGGAAAATCAAAGCCAATTGGTAGCATGGGGCCGATCAAATTAAACATGCGGTTCAAAGAAGTTGTGAACAAAATCTAAGCACAGGTGCATATTACATGGACCATAATGCCCACTTTAAATGTCATCAAGGTGATGCTTTCAAAGGTATATCTTACTCCTCTTCTCCAGAAGAATCAACTGACTCCATTGAAGGCGTCTTTCTGGCCTGCAGAAAAAGCAACAACTAAAATGTTCAGCCATAAAATCCGATCCACACTACGTTATTTGCATGATGGTGAACTATTGTTGACTTACATTACTTCTTCCCCAAAATGTTGACCGCTTTCCATTTCCATTGGCACTAGAAGCAGCAACTTTACCAACAGGTTTCTCGGCAGACACGTCATGTCCAGAAACAGTTAAAGGGGGAACCACATCTATGGACGAGAGTAACTCTCCCATTGACCGGTATGAATCACCAGGCGATACACTTGGAACATCATGACGACCACTTGCATTTTCATGTCCCTTTTTCGGCTTGCTTTGTTGGTCCACAAACTGAACATTAGGCTCTCTGTGTTTTGGAGGCTCGGGATGTATGCTCGAACTCTGAATTTCAGTTGGAGGAAGATTCTTGGTTGCTGATCCAACATCAAATTCATCACCACCAAATGCCTGGTAAAAACAGACCTTTGTCAATCAAATCCAAGGTGGACCAGTCATCACCCACCAAATTCTAACAGAACGGTATAAGTAACCCTCTAATATTGTATACAAATATAGGGTCCTGTTAAGGATCCAATAGACTTGTAACAAAAAGAAAAGATTGCAGCATTACATTTCCCTTTTGGGGCACAACGTTGGTATTGACAGCTTTAACAAAATCGATACCCATTTCTCACAGGAAAAGCTAGCAGCAGACTAACAAACTTAACACATAAAATATGTAAAATGAGAGAGTTAACCTTATAATCATAGAGATCGATGGAAGCAGAGCCACTGCTTTCACTTAATTTTCCACTCAGTACACGCTCAGGTTCATCATCTGTCTCCGGGTCCGCCTCGTTTTCGGCATCATGGTACCCACTTTCCTTAATGTCTATATTTTCATCATCTGTTGAGTCTTCACTCCCACTGTTATCAACTCGAGAGTCTGCTGAAATTGAGCATCTGTGTAGGTTTTCGTCCTAAAAAGACAGCATAGTTACTTGAAACATTAATAATAGTGAGAAAGGGAGTGATCCACATAGCAAAAATACTCCACAAGAACAATGATAGATCTGAAAGCACAGCATTATTTTAAAACAATATTGTAAGCATAAAATTAGTATATAATAATCAATTAGGAAAGAACATTCGAAATGGTCAGAGGTAAACTCTGCAAGTACCAACCAAGCATATCTCCACATAATTCAAAGGAGAAAAGAAAAGTCATATGCAGACACAGAGGCATTGAGGAAATCGTACATCAAAAATATTATCATATTCCTCCAACAGGGTCGTGATTATGGCTTGAGCATTATTAGCGGCATTTGCAGCAGCCAGAAGCTGAGCCGAATTGTCACCATTTGTATCAAAATCGTCTTCCAGTTCACATTCACCAGCTAACAGGGGACGCAACAGCAATGGTGCCATGCAAGCAGCGACGGCCGATGGAGTCATCCTATTCTCATGAGAGTGAGAAGATATAGTGTGCATCATCTTCAGGATTCTGCAAGACAAGACAACATGCATAATACAATATAATCACTAATAATTAGACATGTTAAAGGGTAGTGAAAGGAAATGTTACCTCTGCAACAACCGCCTGTTAGGTTCAGGAAATGTCTCCACAATAGCAGAGCACATAGCATTAATTCGAGCATCCTTCCGATCAATTTCTTACACAATAAAATGAGAACGAAAAAGATTAATATCTAGCCATATGCCTTACAAGAATAACAGTACATCCATAGAATTGATGGTTCTTTCACATAAGCACTTTGCTTAACAGAATGAGGATTTTTTGCAGGACTCTTATCTGAAATTGATTTGTAGGCCAGACATATTCATTCCAAAGTTTCCGCCTCTAGGTAAATTTCCAGTTTAAGATGGTCAATATTACAAATTTCCACACATCATATTCCCCGAAAAATAAATCGAGAATCAGGAAATGTCTTTGACAAGGTTGACCAAACCAATCAATATACTGAAACTCATCGAGCAAGAATGGGCAATTTCTTTTATGATTCAAAAGAAATGACGTGACTCATGTCAATACCAGTATATGAAAATAAATGAATTAAATAACTCTGCAGCTAAAACTTACTATAAGCCTCCAGCAGTGCCGTGCAGCAAGATGCTGGAACTGGAGAGGAGGGAAGCTCCCTCAGAACATGCTACAAATGAATGAGCTAACATTAGTATTTAACACCGAATTCATTTAAGATCGCATCTTACCAATTAGAAGTACAAAAAAGTACCTTCACACAGTCCCCAACAACATGAGCATCCTCGTCTGGCTCGAATTCAATCTTGCCTACCAGTGGATCAAGAAAATAAGTGATGAATAATTTGGTTGTGATTGGGAAAGATGTGAGATTTACTTGAAAATTCACACTCAAATTTTGAAATCATCCCTTCTTCCATTAAAAGCATTTATAGATTCATAATCAAACAGGGAGCATACCTTGTTCATATTCTTGGACTCTACGATCCACTTCTTCAACATCCGCAGATTGTCTTAATATGCCTTCAACCTTGATTCCTGTTGATACAAAAATCGAGTATAAGCTACTTCTACAGAAACAAAGACTACCTCCTTGGGCAAGTGCTTATATAAAAGAGCTTCATAAAGCACCAAAATCATAAAGAAAAGTTCGAGCACTGAAAAAATAGCTAAAAACTCATGAAAGATGAGCCAAACAAAACAAACCAAGGGAAAAAAATAAGAGGAAGAAAGGCACCAAACAAAGGTTTGTCCAGCACTAGCATGTCCATAACCCATAGAAATAACACTGCTTAGAATCGGGAGCTTCAGCTAGGCTCTTTAGATCGGTGCAGTCTAGAACAAGCTTTCAATTACCAAAGCTTAGTACCACAGCCCATCAAAGTAAAGTTGAGATGTTGTTTACCAAATGTCTCTAGGAATCTAAGAGCTTTCTCCAGAAATGATGGACCACCATCAATGTCCTCAAGGGCAAGCAAGATTGGTCTCCCCACAACCAAAGATTTAACAGGACGCTTGTCTCTCCCTGATCAAGTCGAGCAAAGCACAATGTGAAGCTCATAAATGAAAAACCATGGATCACCATTCAACTAATAAAACATATTCAAACAATAGCACGGGCAACGGAAAGACACGTGATAAACTACTAACATTGGTGGAAAGACCCATCAATTGCATCATTTGTATCAGAGCGAAATATTCCATTGTGTCCCATGACAAGAGCAGCACTTGGAGCTTGTGCCAAGGCCTGCTCAAGGGCTGTTTTCCATTCATACAAATCCTCCGAGGTCTCAGCCTGAAATATTAAGGAGGAAGATTAAAACTGCCCTCTCCCTAACAGTCATAAGAAATTAATGGAAGAATTAGCTACATATACTAGACTTGGAAATAAGAGAAGCGAAGCAGGAGAAAAGGTGTACGACCATATCAACCATTTAATTGGGGATATCATAGCATATAAGAAAGAACCTTGAGAGTGAATGCTCGTCCATCGCGTCCATCAGGAAACAAGACAGTTAATAATTTTTTATCTTCTCTGACAACCACACTGCAAAAATAAGTAGCCAGGAAGACTGTAATTTTAGGAATCAGCGATATACAATAACATAGTTCAACAAAAGTTGGAGAAGCAGAAAATTGATGGCCAGACATTACCTCCCAGAATTATTAAGGTCAATGCCCCCCAAAGTTAAATTCACTTCACCACCTTTCTGCGGCAGTGCACTCTGCAGAATAACAAATCATGTTACTGCTAGTCAACGCGTTGTTAAAAAGTGTGATCCAAATCCCAATGCAGCCACATGTATGCAATTGCAAAACTAAACAAGCAAAAGCATACCTAGCAGGGAAAAGGAATTAGAAGTACTTGGCTTTTGAGTTACTACTTTGAATTGAAAAAACTGTAAAATGAAACTAACCGGATCATTCTTAAAGAACACCAAGGAAGTCCGTGTTAGGATAAACCATCGTTTCTTCCATGACTTCCAACCTATCCCTGTAGGCAGGCATTCAACATGCACCAACTTTAGTAGCTGATTACTCACTTACCAAATAAAGATTTTTCCAGGAAGATTAGCAAGAAGGATTTGGGTCTTGACCTTTCGATGATATAAAAAGTGGGCCACTCTTAAAAACCTGCCATGAAATTGCAAAATAACGCCTTTTAGATACTAGAGAAATAGCCAAGGTAAGTCAACGGGAAGCATCGTGGAAGGCAACAGGAAACATAATTTTCAGAATTCTAAACTGCACCACAGAAGGTCCAAACCCTGAATCCGTTTCTGTCTATTTTCACCACAACTAGATACCTAAATATTAATTGATACCCAAGTATTCGCACTTATTAAACTCGGTGGCAGCCTTTTTTATTTTCTATGAAGGTAGTGGCAACCTTGTATTGATGCACCTAATTCAGAAGCTTGTCTACACAAGTTGCTCATACACTTCCTATACAGGGTTTTGACATCAGTGTTGAGTAGCTCAAAGTCGCCGAGGACATCATTTAGCTAACTAGCAAGTTATGAGAGTGAATCATTCAATTGCAAGTAGGAAAGAGACAGAATCCCATCTCATTTGCAATTAAACACAACAAAGAACCAGCATTCGCTTCTACAACATAGGATCACAGAAACAGCCACCAACAAGGATAGGCAAAGCCCAATCCCAATTCCTGAACCCACACTCATCTTTCCCGTGCATAGCAAATTGAAACAACTTCTCTAATCACCAGCCATCAAAGCCTCGAACTTCATAAAGCAATCGCTTACCTTCCCACGCAACCCAGCAAATCCAACAACCAAGACAAAAAGGCTTGGACCAAGAGGGTCAAAGGAGGAGAGCTCAAAAGGGCAGACACTCAACAAAGAATCAGCATTCGCATCTACTACATAGGATCATAGAATCAACCTCCAACAACAACAGGCAAACCACGACTGCGATTTTTCCGAACTCACATTCATCTTTCCATGCTAACAATTTGAAACATCTCTAGGAAGAAAACCCTTCACCAGAGCATCAAACCAAGTCTAATCACCGACCCTCAAAGCTTCAAACTTCATTCATCAACCTCTTTACTTTCCCAGCAAACCCAACAACCAAGTAAAAGAAATGGACCAAAAGGGTCAAAGGGGCAGAAACGGTACCGCATTGGAAGCACCGGGCCTCGGCCGTTCGAGAGCCGCTAAAGGCGGAGCCGACGACATCCCGAACGAGCAACACTAGCGAGTCCAATGCTTCTCATTACTCCAACTCATCTGAGTCAACTCGGGCGCCCACCCATCTGGGCTCAGATCGGCTCAACCACCCAAAAGTCACCCACCACCTTTATAGCCCCTTCCCCTCCCTATCTCTTAAGAGTTTTCTTATTGTTCCAATCTAAAAGCAGCAATGGAACGGAACTACCACGCCAACTCTATTCAACTCACTCAAAATTAATTAATTTAAACAATAAAGTCCCAATCTTTAACAAATACCCAGGAACTAGAATTTAGTAAAGTATGTAACTTTATAAAATAGTAATGCAAGAAGCTAGCAACATCTCTAGGATGGGTCTCCCTCTCTCTCTCTCTCTCTCTCTCTCTCTGTAATGGGTTTTTAGCAACTTTTTATTTTGATGGGAAGAAAATGGACAGGACAACGGATTGGCCTTTTTGGCTCTGATTAAACCATAATTTTGTTAAATTATTTATTTATTACTGCTCTCTCTCTCTCTCTCTCTCTCTCTCTCTCTCTGGTGGTGGCTTCGGGTGTTGGATTAGGTAAGCGAGGGGCAGAAACCCCGCAACTATAAAATACAAAAAGGGTGTAAAGTCATGGAATATAATACAATGTTGGTTGAATTTCTTAGAGAGAGAAAGGGAAGGGCTTCTCTTTTGCTTTGCTTTTCACCTACTTATTTCTTAGAGAGAGAAAAGAGTATTAGAGAGAGAGGTTATAAAGCTTAATGAAGAAGCTTGGGAGTGAAGAGAGAGACAGAGAGAGAGAGGAGCTGGGATCACGTACGGCCGGTCGTAAATAGAGTCCATCCAAACAGAAATTTACCGTGTCCACGGCAAGTCGTCATGTCTCTGTCCATTCTTGTAATATCGGCTGGTTTTTCCGGGAGTTGCATTCTATATTCGATTTATTCAAATTTAACTTAAATATAAACTATGACAAAGTTATATAAATTTAATTTTTCTGTTTCTCAATTGCTTTAGATATAATTTTTTTAGTTAAACTAAGAAAGGTAAATAACTTACCGGTACTTTCGGTGGTCACTTGGGGAGTGAGTAAAAAAGCAATGGTCACGAGAGCTAACGGTTCAACTTAAATTAATACAACAACAACAACAACAACAACGTAAGGAGGGTGACAAGTCGGTCTTTTTCCAACTCACAAACAACAACCTCGTTTCTCCCTCCCCACATGTCCCCGGACACAACCACAGTCACATTATCACCACAATATTGTAATTCTTTTTTCAAACTTCTTAATGTTACGATAAATATAAAAACATTTTTAAAACTCAATTGTGAGATGTTTGAAAAATGAAATTACAACGTAACTTCGAAATCAATATACGTAGTATAAGGATATAGTCCTCGAATTATATGTCCCCAATGAACCGTCCACAAGGACTACGACCGCCAAACGCAAACCACAAACAGAAAAGTCACTTTCATGCAACTGGTGTGGGTCCCACAGTTACTGTACTGTGCCACCCTGTACGCTTCTTTGTCTGTTTCGGTTAAAACACGTACCAGGAATCTCTCTGTTTTTTTTTATATATTTTTTTTATTGATTGATCATATGTACAAATTGCTTCTAATTCGGACAAACTTAGTTCCTACTTTATCAAAACAAATTATATTAAAGATGTTGTTCAAGGAGACTTTATACGTGAGCACGATCTTTCAAGTTGACCCGTCGGAATTTTTAGCTTAAAGTCTACATTAGTATTTCGTTGTTTCGCAGTTTCATACGCCATGTCAAATTCAATTTTTTTCTTCACAATATGTAATAATGTGTCATACCATGGAAAAAAGTCAGATTGGGTGTTAAATTCAAATTACTAATAATTTGGTGCCTTTGTATTTGTTCATTTGAAAAATTATTGTGGTGTTATATTTATCTTATGTATAGTTCCTAAACAATGACACAAATATGTTATCGGAACTTTTTTTTTCATTATAAAATAATAACAAAAATTATTGCTATTTGTCATGTTTTCAGAACAATATTGTTGGGTTAAATTGGGCCAAGTAATAGGCCCAAAACGGTTTCTTTTGGTCCATCTATTTAAGGGGCCCAACATCAGCCCAATAACATCATGAGACAGACTACCATTTAGCCTCAGCCCCGTCACAGCTCCGACCCAAAATGTCGCTGCTCCTAACCCGACTGGCACGGCGCCGTTTCGTCTCCGGCGCCACGTGGCGGGACACCGGAGGCTACCATTCGGCGTCGGGGGCGGGGTGGCGGAGGCCGAGCCTGTCGATATGGAGGAGGAAGAAGGAGCTTGGGAAGGAAGGGATCGTTGCGGCCAAGGAGCTCAAACGGGTCCAGACCGACCCGGTTCGGTTGGACCGGGTCGTGAGGTCGCAGGTGTCTCGGCTGCTCAAGTCCGACCTCGTCGCCGTCCTCGCCGAGTTCCAAAGACAGGACCTCGTCTTCCTCTCCATGAAGGTTGGTCTCCCTTCGCTATTTCCTCTTATATCTGTAATTCAATGAAAGAATTTGTGGGTTTAGGGTTTACGAAGTTGGCTCGGGCTGGCTGAAAGGAAGAGAAGTGGGGCCCCTGAATAATTGGATTCCAATTTCCAATTCCTTTTTGACCTAGGGTCTATACCATAGGCTAAAATTTATCAAACATTATTCCATTTATAATGCTTAGAGGAAATGGGGAATGCGTATCTTGAATGTACTATCGAAAGAGGCCGATGATATCTTTTTTACGGATATCTACTGGTCCAACCAAGTCGGGTGTGACTTTTAAATTGTGACAGAGCTCCCAATAGATATTTAAAAATGCTACATTTTCAAAATTTTGAACTTGAAACTTCGAGGTTAAGCTGCACTATGTCGATGTGTTTGGTTGTATTGTGCCAACTCGATGTAGTAAGTTGGTATGTGGAATCAATATTAGGATCATCCGTTTCATTTTGTGGTGGCTTTAAGTTATTGTTAGGTATATATGCTTGGACTTGGGAAACCTGAGTTTGATCCCTAAACTGAAACTTCTTTGGCTGTTTTTAATTGCAAATAATGAGCATCTCTTGATTTGGCAAAGCTCCGTAGATTATAGCATCATGTGGCGTTGCAAGCTTAAATTTGGGAGTTTGTCATCAAACAAATAGTTCTAAGTGTCAGTAATCCTATTTTTCGTTTGTTTCTTAAATTAGGTTTGTTACAATGGTGTTCCTTTCCATTCCCTTAATTTTTTTGGGATAATGTGAGGCTTATCTCGGGTTCATATCTTTATCTTCCTGCAGCTGTATGATGTAGTGCGCAAAGAAATTTGGTATCGGCCAGACATGTTCTTTTACAGGGACATGCTAATGATGCTTGCCAGAAACCAGAAGGTTGATGAGTCGACGAGGGTTTGGCAGGATTTAAAGAGGGAGGAAGTGCTGTTTGATCAGCATACCTTTGGGGACATAATTAGGGCATTTTTGGATGGCGGGTTGCTCTCTGAGGCAATGGATATATACGAAGAAATGAGACAATCCCCTGATCCACCTTTGTCATTGCCATTTCGAGTAATCCTGAAAGGGCTTATTCCCTATCCAGAACAGAGAGAGAAAGTTAAAGATGACTTCTTGGCGCTTTTCCCTGGTATGATGGTGTATGACCCAGCTGAGGATTTATTCGATGACGGAGAACGTGTAGACTACAGTGAAGAAGAATAGCTCAGACGACGTGCATCAGCTTCAGCCAGTGCTCTTTGTCGGAGATTCAATCAATGCAGGACCTTGGAGGAACAAATTCCTTGGAACATTTGTTAGAAAAGGTCTAAAAGAATGAATTCAGCATCCACTCAGAGTGACCATGACAGCTGCATGGCGGATCTGTTTGGAGACAACTGTCTGAGTGCCCATTGCGAGAGTCTGGAGGAACATCATTTTTTTGTTTCAAGATGCACTACAATCTGTAGCTTCCGCACCTGCCTCGTTCATGTCAAGTAAGTTCTGCACGATTACAATGAGAGTCTGGGACAGGAAGCAAGCAACAATGATCGAAATCAGCTGCAGTATTCCTTTCTAGCTGGAATCCAGGTGGTGGATGATTGAGGCGCTGTCGACATATTGAACAATTTAGATTTTCGGTACCAGCAGTGCTTTCTGCAGTATCCTTCAAATGCTCATTCAGTCATTTGATTCGTTATGAAAGGCGAGCATGGTTGGTTATATCTTGTATCTTCTTATACACTTGTTAGAGGTAGATGAATATATCTTGGCTTGACTGGGTTGAGTTTTACCGAACAAGTTTTTCTTCTTCCACTTCTCTTCACAGCAAGTTTGTAACTAGTCTACCAAGAGAAGAGTCCACCAATTTATCTGGCCTTTTTTATTACCTCCTAATCATTCTTGGTCTAAATTGTCCGGTATCGTGATACTTATTGGTTGTTTAACTAATCTAGATTCATGTTAGGTTTGATCAAAACATAACACCATTTGTGCGAATGAAGGAAATATCGTTAGAGGGATCAACGAATTTTCGATTTGGTAAAAATGTTCGTATAATCTCAAATGTGCCGCTGTCAAATTTCAATGTTTCAAAATAGGGTGATCCATGTGGCGCTATGTCATCCGAGAATTCTGATGTAGCCGGTTTAGATGGCCGGGTATAGTTGGGGCAAGACTGAGAAGATCCGGGTAATTGTTTATAGACCTAATTGATTTTATTTGTTGAGATTCAATTGATAAATTTTTTACTACAAAATACTAAAATAATTTTTCGGAAGCATAGAGTAATTACAGTTTTTTTTTTCCTCGTACCTTTGAAAAACAGATGTGTCGGTCGTCTTTACCATTTGAGTTGTTATTTAACAATGACACAAATCTATTGCTATTTGCCGTGGAATGTTAATACTAGCATTACCGAATTCGACTCCTAAACAATATTCAATACTAACCTTGGGAGGAAAAAGAGATTAAACGCGTTCACCTCTATACCTTTTGTCTCTCTGTTCCCTCCCCGACCAAACCGAACTCGCAGTTAAACATGCAACAGATGAAGCCAATCACCAAGCAGTTTCTAACCAAACAGACCAAACCCCACTTAAACCCTAAACCCTCCTCATCCTCACCTTCCTCTCCTCTTCCTTCCCTTCCACAACTAGAAACCCAGCTAAGATCACTATGCCAGGGCCCCACCCCGGACTTCTCCCGGGCCGCCTCCCTCTTCCTCCAAGCGATGGATTCCAACCTCCTCCCATCTGGGTCCGCCTCAAATTCCCTCCTCGAGTCTCTGGTGAGGTCAAAAAACCATCTTTTGGCTTTCCAAGTCTATTCCAGGGCGACCCGGGTCGGGGTGGTCCCTGGGTTTGTGTCCTTGAGTGGTTTGGTTCAGTATTTCGTGGGCGTTGGTGAGGTTAATTGTGCCTTGGGGGTTGTTGGGCTGATGCTGAGGCGCGGGTTTTGCGTTAGCTTGTTCGTGATGAACCTTCTCTTGAAGGGTTTGTGTAGAAGGGAGGGTGATGTCTTGGAGGGGTTGGAGTTGGTTGGTGTGATGAAAAGGAATGGGATTTTGCCTGATGTTGTTAGCTACAATACTGTTGTTAATGGACTCTGCAGGGCGCAGAGGTTTGATCTTGTGGAGAATGTGTTGGCCGCGATGGAGGACGATGGTTGCGAGGCGAATATCGTAACGTACACTACCGTGCTGAGTGGTCTCTGTAGAATCGGGAAGATGGCGGATGCAGCGAAGGTGCTGCAGGAGATGAAAGAAAAGGAATTGACCTTGGACGGCGTTGTCTACGGCACACTGATTGCTGGTTTCTGTAAAGAAGGGGAATGTGGTAAGGGAAAAGTGCTGCTGTACGAGATGTTGGAAAGAGGGATTCCTCCGGACTTAGGTATCTGCAAATTTCTGGTTGTTGGTTTTGCCGAGATGGGTCAGTGGGACGAAGTTAGTGACATATTGGGTCGTCTGCGTGAAAGAGGATTTTCCACCGATGGTTTCACTAACACTTGTTTGGTTGAAGGGCTTTGCAAAGATGGAAGAGCTGCTAATGCTGCGGTCTTGTTTCACAGGATGCTCAAAGATGGTGAATCGCCAGGGATCGTGACTTGTAATGTTATGATTAATGGATTATGCCATGAGAACCTTTTCGATGATGCCTTTAAAATCTTGGAAACGATGATTGAGAAGGGGGAAAAGCTAGATATTGTCTCTTTTAACACAGTAATAAAGGGACTTTGCAATAACGGTAAGGTCGATGACGCAAAGGAACTTTTCGAATGGATGGTGAAAGGTGGAAGTTATGCAGAGCTGGATTCTTTCACATTTACAATTATAATTCACGGGCTTTGCAAGGAGGGCCGCCTTGAAGAGGCTGTGCGGATTTATAATTTAATGAACAAGAGGGGAGTTGTCGGTGACATAGTAGTTTATGGAGTACTGATTGGGGAGCATCTGAAGGCTGGAAAGTATAAGAAGGCCATGGATTTCTGGAAGCGTGTGCATGAGCTGGGAATTGTTCCTGATTCGTTTATCTACAACATCATGATCACAGGATTTTGCAAAATGGGCCTGTTGAATCTCGCAAAAGGTTTCTTTTGCTATAGAAAAGCCCCCGATTTTACCCCCACTCTGTTTACTTACAATTCATTAATGGCGTCATTATGCAAGGAGAGTAGCTTGGGTCAAGCGAAGTCTTTGTTTCAGAAACTGAACAATTCAAGTATCGCGCCGGATCGTACCTCTTATAATATCATGATCGACGGGACTTTAAAGGCGCGTGATATTGAATCTTCCAACAAGTTGTTGAAAGACATGGTTCAAATGAACTTGACTCCTGATGCTCTCACCTATTCCATATTAATCAATAGGCTGTCAAAACTCGGAGAACTTCAGCAGGCGAGGAGCACACTCGATAAAATGATTGCATCGGGATTTAGACCGAGCACTGAGGACTACGATTCGTTGCTGAAAGCTTTGACTGTGGCAGGCGAAGCGGAAGAGATCAAGAAGCTGCTTCAACAGATGGCAGATAATGGTGTCATGCTGGACTCGGAACTGACCAATACGATCTTGGAATGTTTTTATAGCAGCTCTATGGATCTTCACGAGGATATTGATCGTTGTCTGCCTGATTTTACCAAAGGGGTACCCCATGAGAAAAGCCAGTCGTGGAAAATGTTGTTTACGAAACTAAAAGAAGCTAGCACGAAACTCCAATTAGATGCTTCTTGAAATCGCTAATCTCTCAGAAGGAGATCCGAACAGGGCGAGCTTAGAGCATATCTCCGGGATGCATTCATCGGTAAGTCTTGTATTCTTTTCAGTTTTCCGTTCCCCGTGACAGTTGATTAATTTTTTTTATTCCTGTGTTCTTGTCAGTAATGGCAGATCGTGAGAAGCGGAAGTCGATTCGAGATCAGACCATCGAGATAAAATTCGGCAGGCGATTGCTCAAGGAACCATGATGAATAATAGGTACCACACTGCTTAAATGTCGGAGCGACACAACCTTGATTTAGTTTCCAGAATTTGAAGGCCTCTTTTGCTTATTATACGCACACTTCTAACAGGGTAGACTTCGGATATGCGCAGGTCGAGCTTCTGCTGTTCTGCAATTTTTTAGCAGAAGCAATAACATTCGGGGACGGAACAGTGTAGATCCAAATATATAAATATGAGAGGATTTATATTATTTCTCCACATATGAAAATAGGATGACAATTTGACCTTCATTCTAAATATCTACCTAGATCCAAGCCCGAAATTTTTTATGTCTTTAACTTTGATATGAGTCTTGATGGAGAAATCATGCCCAAATCATTATTAACTAAAAAGATAATGGTAGAATATGGATCCTAAGCATATTGCTCGAAATTACCTTGCGTGTATATATAATATTAAAATAATATACATATATATTACTAGCAAAATTAAGTACCAATGCCAAATTTTAAATTGCTTTTGATTTGCTTGTTTGGTTTTGTTAATTAATTTGTATTATTGAACAAAGGAATTGCATGCACATTATTCTGAGTACCTCCTATCATCGAGGAAAATTAAGTATGGTTTAATAACAAGCGTAACTTTAATAATAAAAAATTGTTTGATGAGTAGTGCGCTTCGTTTTCTTGATATTATTTTTCACGTTTCTTTCGAGAATTTGTAGTTTGAATTCATAACTTTTTATTTTTTTGCTGTAATTTTGAAAATAATATCGAAATGTCATTCAAATGTAAGTAAATAAACTCTCAACATATAAAATACAATTAATCCTGCTGTCAAATAACCTAAGAGGGCAAAACGGTAGCAACACTGATATCCTATCATGATGATTAAGTATATTATCAATTTTATTTATAGTATAAAGGAAATAATTAAATAATTAAATTTATTGTCAATTATATAGTGCACCAAACAATGCAGTTTAGTAATTGGAATTAAACATTTTTATTCTCGCATTTGATTGGAAGTAACCAAATAATACAAAATACATAATCGCTGATAACTATGAGGTTTTTTTATTCAGTGTTAGTATGTTGCCACATGTATTTTCTCATATCTGATTTCACACCATAAATCAACACTTTGAATACTTATCATTGTGGTCAAAATACTTTCCTAACTTAATATAGTACATTGAAAATAATTTGGAACAATTATGGTTATATTACTTAAGCATCTTAAAATCAAGATTGTCGATGATGGTATGTTTGTTAATTCAAATATTGTCATACAATTACAGTCGGAATCACTATAAAATTACTTGACATACACATTTATTAATAAATTCCAGGAATAAGTACCCATCGTTGTTCGATTGATAACTTGGTGCTTTGTTTTTCCAAGGGCTAAATAGATCCCTAAACATTAACTAGAAAACTATTGATACGAGTACAATAAAGAAAAGAGACTCATTTCAACAAATAAAAACACCGCAAATGCAAGCATCGTCGACACATTGTCCTCATACCTTGGTGATTTCACCAGGACTATGAGCACATTTAATCAAACAATCTAGTTTGCATTTTTCTAGCTCGCATCCACTTTCATACAACGTTTTATAAGACAAACAACAAGAAGGTGGTGGTAGGCTTGCATTACAATCTGCACACACAAAAAAAGGTCAATGATATTCACAATATGTGGTGGTGATTTTTGTATATAAGGATATTTGTTATGCGGAAAGTAATTTAATGGAGCAATTTTTTGTATAAATAAAATAATTGTTTATATTTCAGAATTAACCCACAAACTTTTTCTCAAATTTCGCCCATGGGTTTCAAGTATAAGATAATTGGTCACTAAATTAACCCACTTTAATATCATATTAACATTTCTATATCCAAATCATGATGACTTAACATTTTTGTCACAATTCAAGTGGTAATTTTGACGCAATACAAAATATTTTCTGATGTAATAATTATAGTAAAACATACAAATACTTTAAGTAAAATACTTTTGTTTTTGCCAAACAAACTGAACCTAATTCTCCAGACTGTTTTATCAAATCCATGTTTCTCTAAACTTGCGTATGAAAAGAAGAAGCAATTAGCTCCGCGAATCAAGTTCTATGTTGTTTAATCAATAGGAAAAACGAAGAATCTTTGTAGAGAGAAACATACCAGAGGTCAATAGTAACAGGATAAGAAAAATGTAAAATAGTGTCATAGTTTTCATCATGGATTATTTTGTAACAGCCACCAACAATTAATCTGTTCGATTCAACATGAATTAATGTATATTTGGAGTTGTTGGATTGTTTTGTGAGGTGGACGATATTTATTAAGTATCAATATGCAATTTCATTTATTGTTACTAAGCGCATTTATATTAGGGTAAATTACATTTGGCCCCCTGTAGTTTGGCATATTTAAGGCTCGCTCCCTCCTCCCTCTCTTTTTTGCAAACCGATTAAAAAATCTCTACTGTGCAAACTAATTGTACGATCTCCCCCCTCTCGCCGGAATCGGCATTTTTTCCGGCGAGAAGGCACGGGAAAAGACTAAAATGCCCCTCTACTAAAAAACAAAAAAAAACTAAAAAAAACATATTACCACGAAAGCCCACGAAAGCCCACCTCCTTAATAATCAATTCTTACCACTTTCATCTTCGTCAAAACAAACCAGCTCTTCAGACCGGAGAACAAAACAAAATTTCCTAACCGTTGGCTCGGGCTCGACGAAGGCGGTGGAGGAAGCTGCTTGAACTCCGACAGCGAGACGACCGCGTATGAAATTGAAAGCTCGAAACTTTAGAAAAGACGTTAATTAACAAAACCAACCTCGATAAAATCGGAAGCACTAGGAACCTCCTAACCTGACTCCCGGCACCAAGACGGTGAGTGAACCTCCTCACTTGACTCCCGTCACCAAGACGGTGTGTTGCTCTCGACAGTTTGAATAGGCAATGGAAAATTTTAAAATTAGGGCTCCAGTTTTGATTTGGGGGAAATCGTCAGGGGGGTAGGGGGATGGGGGCTTTTTAGTAAACGGAGCAGGTAGTCACGACGGTGGGCCGGGGTGGGGGTGGCGTCGTGTTTGGTTTTTTTGGGGGATGAAAGCAGCTCTCGTCGTCCGGCAAGGGGAGCTGACATCGGGCGGGGACGGGGGACAAGCTTGGCGTCGTCCCAGCAACGAGCCGGGGTGGGGGCGACGTCGTGTTTGGTTTTTTGGGGGATGAAAGCAACTCTCATCATCCAGCGAGGGGAGCTGACATCGGGCGGGGACGAGCGACAAGCTTGGCGTCATCCCAACAACAAGCCGGGGTGGGGGCGACGTCGTGTTTGGTTTTTTGGGGGGATGAAAGCAACTCTCGTCGTCCGGCGAGGGGAGCTGACGTCAGGCGGGGACGGGGGACAAGCTTGGCATCGTCCTGGCAACGAGCCGGGGTGGGGGCGACGTCGTGTTTGGTTTTGTGTCTGAGATTTAGTTTTTTTTGTTTGATTTAGTTTTTTTAGTAGAGGGGCATTTTAGTCTTTTCCTGTGCCTTCTCGCCAGAAAAAACGTCGATTCTGGCGAGAGGGGAAAAATTGTACAATTAGTTTGCACACTAGAGATTTTTTAATCGGTTTGAAAAAAATGGGGGGCGAGCTTTAAATATACCAAACTACAGGAGGCCAGATGTAATTTACCCTTTATATTATTACCATAAAATGATTTTCCACTTATGGAAGCATTTGTATCAAAGGTTCAAGCACCGGAAAATGTCATGGTGTTATTTAACTCTTAAATTTGAAAGATGGTTGAACCAATGGTCATTGAATTTGGACTAACTAGTCTATGTCAAACTAATCCGACCTATTTGGCCGTTAGTTTTTATGTTTCAGCTTACTGATTGTGGTTTCTGAGCTTGTAAAATTTTGAACTCCGGTCAAGGTAATGGTAGATCGTAGGAAGCTGAAGTCAATTTGGGATCAGACCATCAAGATCAAGTTCGACCGCTATTGCTCAAGGATCCACCATGAATAATAAGCACCACACCGCTTAAATGTCGGAGCTACTCAACCTTAATCTAGTTTCAAGAATTTGAAGGCCTCATCTGCATAATACATTGTCCATTTTCTTAGCAATTGTAGAAGGCACAATTTGATTTCTTTGTCTACTAGCCGTAAACAGTTTGATTTTTTCGAAGAGATATCAATATCACTTTGAAACTGTCCGGGACTAAAGTTGTCCTCGAAATAAAATTACAGGTACTGAATTTGAAAAAAAAACCACAATCTTTTTTTTGGAGTTGGCCAAACCACAAAATACTTATGTATACTTTTTCTTTTTTTTTTTACAATAACTTGGATGGTCTGGTCGGCAACTAAATAATTTTTTTAAAAAATTTTAAGTTTAGTCTATTGTACTTTAACTTTGAGAGTTTTAGACTGCTTTAAACTTTATTTTTTTCTCAAACAAAGTTTTTCTCTATTCGTAAGAACTGAGGTTTCAACCTCCTCTCTATTAGCAAGAAGTGGAGTTTAAATCTCTGATCTCTTGGGAAAAAAGTATGATTCGTTATCATCCTACCCACCAAGCATTGGTTGGCCGTTAAAATCGCTTGACATTGTTGGTGTATGTTTATAGTAAGATGTTAAAAAATGTTGTACGGTCAATTCAAGACTAGTAGTTCCAACTTTTTTAAATTTATTAGATTAATATATAAAATAGATTTTTAATACTTGAGAATTATATGTTTTACAATAACATTGATAAATATTTCACATTTGACATTTAATATTTAATTTTTACTATATATTTTTATTAGAAAATTATGTCCAACCGGGAACTTAACCGATTGTACATGTTGACTCGATAAATGAGTAAAATCACGGGGTGGTTCTCCAAGTCATATTTTTAAACTTATATACGGAGCCTAATTAATTTTCTATATTGATTCGCTCTACGCATTCTCTCTTTCTGGACTGGAAAAATGTGCTACTCTGCAGTACCAGAATAGATGTAGCTGCTGCTGCTTGGTCTAGGTTTGCAGGTGAATAGCTAGTGGAGTTCAGCGCTTGCTTTCTTGATTCAACATATTGGGCTGCCTTATTTTTTATTCTCGTAGAGATATAACTATCTTTTATTATTATTTTCCATTTCCATAGGTCTTACAGTGTTATCATATTTCTTGGCGCTCTTTTTTTATGCCATTGGTTTTTCGCACAAGGTTTTACAATGACATTTTTTTACTCATACAACTATTATCGGAATCACTATGAAATTACACGTACGCAACTATTTTGTTTAGGGAAAAGAATCTTTAAATACCCTGTGGTTTGTAAAAAAATCACTTTGGCACTCTGCGGTAAAGAACCCTTAATTCGAGTCATACCTAACCAATTTTCCATCACTTTGGTCCCAAAATTATGATACTGTCCCTCCCTGAATCAGAACCTAACCAAACTCAATTCAACCGGACCGAATCCATATTTAATTTAACTCAATGGAGCGTAGAAAATAAGATATGACTCAGATTGAGCTAAAATTTTACAAGAAGCATCCTAGAAATACACAAGACTTACAGAAAAAATTTCAGGAATTTTAGAGGCCTGGAAGTATTTTTTTTATTTTTCAAAATTCTAAAATTTTGTAAAATCACATAAAATAGAAAATACATCCAATTAAGTTGAAACTTGTCCCAGGGATGTATTTTGGTTCCTAAATTGATTGGAAGTTCTTTAGGTTTCCTGGGACAAGTTTTAACTCAATTGGATATATTTTCTATTTTATACGATTTTACGAAGTTTTAGCACTTCTAAAAATAAAAGAAATACTTTTGTGCCTCTGAAATTCCTAAATTTTATTTCGTAAATCATGTATATTTTTTGGATTCTTCCCAATGGGACAAGTTTCAACTTAATTGGATGTATTTTCTATTTTATATGATTTTACGAAGTTTCAGCGCTTTGAAAAAAAAATTTATTTCCGAGCCTCTAAAATTTCTGAAATTTTTTTCGTAAGTCTTGCGTATTTTTAGAATTAGGTTTGGTTAGATTCTGATTCAGGGAGGGGCAGTATCGTAATTTTGGGACCAAAGTGATGAAAAATTGGTGAGGTATGACTCGAATTAAGGGTTCTTTACCACAGGGTACTAAAGTAATTTTTTTGCAAACCACAAGGTACTTAAAGATTCTTTTCCCTTTTGTTTAAAAGTGTATGTGCATGTATGTTTGTATGAATTTAGTATCCCAAAAAAAATTACGAAATTAGTGTCCACATGGAACACCCAAATTTTTTTTCCATGACTTGGACCAAGTCATGAAAAATCGTGACTACCAAGTCATGAAAAAACAATCCGTTTTTGACTAGAAACAATTTTTTTTTTCAAATTTTTTTAATAAAAAATTGAAAAATTGAAAAAATTATAGAAAATTAAAATATTTTTATTTAAGATTGCCTGAATTTTTTCTAAAATTTTTATTTTAAAAATCATGCATACAAAATTTTAACTCAATGAGTTATATAACTCAATCCGGGTTATATATAACCCGGATTGAGTTAAAATTTTACGCATGATTCTCAAAAAAAAAGTTTTGAAAAAAATTAAGAAATATGAAATAAAATAATGTTAAATATTTCTTATATTTTTAAGTTTTTTCAAATTTTATTTAAAACAACAACTCACGGAGAAAAAATTCGCTTCTTGGTCAAAAACGAATTTTTTTTTGACTTGGTACTAGTGTTTTACGTGGACATCAGTTCGGTAATTAAATTTTTCGGTACTATTTTTGTAATTAACCATGAACAATAACACTTTTTTGAAAAGAAAAAAAAACCTTCTATTGTCATTCATGTGGATGAGCAAACTATACATCCATATATTATTGATAACTTTTAGGAATAAGTATCCATTATTATTTGATTGATAATTTTTTTGTCTCTAAAAGAGCTTAAATAAAACCCTAGATATTTATTAGAAAAATATCGAAACGAGTACAACTAAGAGAAGAGACTCATTTCAACAACTAAAAATAGCACAAACGCAAGCGTCAGAGGCACATTGTCCTAATACGGTAGTGAATGTAGCACTCTGAGCAAATTCAATCCAACAATCTGTCTTGCATTTTCTTAGTTCGCATCCACCTTCATACAACGTTTTGTAAGACAAACAATGAGGATTTGGTGGTGAGCTTGCATTACAATCTGCACAAAAATAAAAATAGTCAATGATATTCACAAATATGTGTGCATATATATTTTTTCTAGTTCGAGACAATATACAAAGATATTTTGTTATGCGCAAACTAATTTACAGATTAAATATTTTTGTAGAAAATAAATATTTTTTCTATTATAGAATTAATATTTTTTTTGACAGAATTAATATGTATTTCAAAATTGATATGTTAGAATCCGAGGTTTGGGGTATCTCAATAATTTTTCTCAATATATGTTTATCATCTTCTAGTAAAAAAAATTTAGGTATGAGATCAATTCGTTTTGATATCATGTTAACTTTTTATAAATCCAAAATCACGTTACATCAACATTACTGTCACAAATTAAGTGGTAATCTTATCCTAAAAAAAATTAAGTGGTAATCTTAACCCAACATAAAATATATTCTGATGTAATAATTATATAAAAGATACAAATATATTTAGTAAAATACTAAAATATTCTCTTGCCAAACGAGTTATATGTTACTTGATGGATATGAAAAACGAAGAATCAAAGTAGAGGGGAGTATACCGGAGGTCAATAGCAATAGGACGAGACAAATGTAAAGTGGTGAAATAGTTTTCATCATGGATAATTATGTAACCCAACAACTAATCTGTATGATTCAAAATGAAACGATATATTTTGACTAGTTCTATTGTTTTGTGAAAAGTTGGATGGCTGGACGCTATTTATTGAGTATCAATATATAATTTCATTTATTGCTACCATAAACATACATGCGAGCATTTATATTATCACCATAAAATGATTTTTTTTATATCAAGTTTTACATGCACATATGTATATTAGGAGAAATTACAACTGTAAAGGAGTGTATAAAAATTAACATCCAAATTACGACAGGTCGATCCAGACAAAGGACGTAGGGAAAACAATATATGGTGGTATAAAATTCTCGGAATCTAAGCAGCAAAAAATGTTATGATGTATAAACATTTTTTTTTTTTGATAAACCAATCGATTCAACTCTTAATTTTGAAGGATAGTTCAACAAGAATTCGAAATTATCTGTCTATATCAAACTAATTATTATCGCGGTCCAACTTGTTGGCTGTCAATTTTTTACTAATAATTTTATTTATCATTAAATCAAATAATTATAATCTCATAAGTTTGATTGACAACTAACTACAGATTTTTTGATACTATGAATAATTATTCTGAATGTATTTACCACGTCTTTTGCAATTAGACGAAATGCTATTTTACACCTTGTTAGTGATTAAATGTTGTACCTCCATAAACTTATACTATGTTTTGCCGTTAGGCCAATACTGTTTGGAAAAATATAAATATTTATTAGACTGGTTAGTTCAAATTAAGGTGGAGTATTACTATTCTTTAATATTGTCAAAATTATATGTTACGATATTTTATTCTAAAAAAAAATCAAACCTTGTAGGTTTGCAAAAAAGTTATAATGGCTCAAATATGGATTAATTTAGTCTAATAATATGAAAATATTACGTGATATAAACCAAAAATATCAAATCTAATTTATTGTTATTGTTATGGGAACGTTTATAGTATTGCCTTAAAATGATTTTCTAATATGGAAATTTATATATCAAGGCGCGCGTGCATGCACGGTTAATAACTTAATGCTTTCATTGTAGGTGTTCACGTAGCACATATATCTTGTAAGAAATACCACCAAAATATATCTCATAAGAAATACTAACAACTACTTAGATTTAGCTTAATTAATAATTAATACTCCATTTTAAAACTATTGTAAATATGGCAATGTTGAGTATTTGCAGAAAAAACTTCACTATTTTTCAAATATTTTACCAAGTTTTAATCTGAATTGAGTTTTGATCAAATGGTGATGATATTGTTGTAACTTATCCAAGTCCCAAATTCGAGTTACCGAAGATCACAACAATTTTAGATACTTATTGAAAAAATTAACCACCTTTCAAATGTTCCACTCAATTCAATCGAGATTAATTGTTTAGCGAGCCCTTGTAAACCAAAAAAAATATAATGAGAAATTATAAATGTCACGATTCAAAAAGAACGTGACAAATACTTTTATTATAAAATGATAGAATTCCGAAATACAAATAGTCTGAAATTCGAAAATAAATAGTCTGAAATCCGAAAACAAATAGTCTAAAACTCTGAGTTTCAAAACAAAATAAATGGTCCAAAAGATGCATGCAGCTCTCCTTTACTCTCGTCCCAACACCCTAGTCATAAACTCAGTAAGGAACTCTACAACACATCGAAACCAACATCCGTATACAGAAACACAAGTTAGCACTCTTAACGTTACGCAATAGCAATCACAAAATGATCACAATAACAATCACACTACGGAGCTCCGGAGTCCACACTCATCATATTGGGATCTTCGTGGGCACAGATAAATACCTACCATTCCTGCAAGGTAGGTTCAATAGACGAAAAGGTATCACCTCCACGAGTTCAGATAGTCTACATATTCCTTATCCATTTGATCACACATACCTCAGGTTACCCAGTAGCCCCTCAAACGATATGTGCGAACTATATGGTCCACTTGGTATGGGACAATCCCGCATGTTATCATTCACATCAATCATATCTAACACATATTCGAAAGTCTATACCCTGACCTCAATTCCAATAATCTGAATTAGCAAACAACAATCCAAATTTAATGGAAACAACACTCAACATTTAATCAGTCAAATACCAAAAGTTCAACACTCACGAATCCGAAAACTCAACCTCCCACATCCAGAATCCAAAACCCTACCAAACTTAATGACCCAGAATAGCACATAAATCATATAAGACAGATAGAATTCACTTACCTCTAATAGCTCTTAAAAATAATCCCACGTCCCTAGACACACTCTCCTCCTTTTCATTTATGAATGCCTAAACGAAATTAGATTGGTCTCTAACAAAGGCTTCAAAATCTAGATCGCGTAGCCATAGGGGTAAAACTTACACTACGAATTTAGAATCCCTGCCTTGATCTTCTAAAAGTTCTGGATTAACAAGATCGTCCTCCTCACTTTTGGAAATAACATTCGTGAGTCTTTCTTGATACGCACAATTTCGAGTAAAAAGGACGAAAAGGTGGAACCAATCTTACTCCTAAGCTCTAGCGCGATTGTTCCTCTTCCGTCCGTTCTTTCTCGATCTCTTTCTGTCTCGCTGGTCTCCTCGCCTTCACAATAGGGCAGATTTTGTGAATGAGAGTAAGGGTAACATATTAATGCTAGTTTTCCTAAACAATTAGGCTTAAGTGGCAAATTACCAACTACTGCCATAATAGGTAGAAAATATCAAAAGGAGTTATTATATTATAATATTTATCAATTAATTTTGCCCAGTTCTTACAATAACTTTGAAGGAGTATTATAAAGTTGATAATAAAAAGTGCAAATTACTCCATAGTCTCTGGTCTTAATCGAATTCTCCTATCGGGTCCCTTCTTTCTCATAAATGATTTAGCCGTCCCTGTATTTTGAAAAAATATTGGTCTCGGGTCCCTGGTTGACTTCCGTTCCCAATTTTTTTATTTTTTGTCATGTGAAATAACTATTTTATCCTTCACAAAAAGACAAAAATGAGATAAAATTTGTCATTTTGTGAAGGGTAAAATAGTAATTTCACATGGCAAAAATTTAAGAAAAGAGACTGATTTGGTCGGTGGGGACCCTAGACAAATATTTTTAAATAAACAAGGATTGATTACTTATTTATGAGAAAGGAGGGACCCAACAAAAGAATTATGTTAAGTCCAGAGACTAGAGGATAATTTGCCCTAATAAAAAAATGCTCTGATTCCAAGAATTGTAGCATGTTAGTTCAACTCCTATTCCAAGAACTCATCCCTCGCTTAGTATCCTTAACTTTTAATTATTGAGTTTTTTTAAAACAAATTGGTAAAAATAGACTCTTGAGTATTGAGAATCAAAATTAAATTTTTTATCCGGTCAACCCCATTTAAAAGAAACAAAATAAATCTCTTACAAAAAATTAAATAACTCTCCTCACCCTTCTTCATCCTCCCACTTGCAAAAAAAAAAAACCATGATTCCTTCATCTTCAACCACGATTAGACTCACTCCAACTTCCAACTTGCCCAATTCTCTCCCTCATAAACCGTAAACCGAAATTCATTTTTTTTTATCGCAATCCTAATTTAGACATAATTCAAATTACGTAAATTGATGGTTTGATCCATCGTACCGCGACCATTATAGCATATTATCTCTTAGCTCCTTACGTCATTTTAAAAAAACATTGCTTTCCAAGTGTTGTTTGTAATTCGTTCTTAACTTAAAGATCGATTTATTTACCTATGTTTGATTGATCACTCGTTACAATGTTTGCAAGTGTCGTTAGGCTAAAATTGATCTAACTACTTTTTCTGAACGGTAGATTTTATTAACTACTTCATCACTCATTACACAAAAACACCCGGGGAGCAACTAGTTGCACAAGAGGAGTAAATGGTCGTGGTGAAAATAAAATTTCCAAGCTAAATCTATTTGTGGGTAGACAAGAGAGAACCCCGAAAAAGACCGACTATATCTTGTTATGAATACGTCGTAGTTAGTAGAATCGCTAAAATACTGTCGAGATAAAATTCAATGAGAAAAATACATGATAAGAACCGAATGTCAAACGTTAACAATATCAACATCCCCAATTAAAAAATCACAGCTCCACCAAATACATCAAGGAACACTATAATACACCACAAAGGCCACGCCCGAGAACACACCATGTCAAGAATTGAATTGGAATTTTGTAAATTCATATGTATCGTTTGATGTCCAAAGAATCAACTACGTAATAGTTTGCATTGTTTTTTGTAAGTAAAATTATTTTACTCCTCAAAGACCCCCAAAATTATTACATCGGATAATTACAACAGAGAAAAAAAAATACTTATCAAAATAGCTACTTTAGTAGACACACATCAATCATCATATCCAAAGAAAAATAACCAAAGAAGGGTATTATCATTTTATCAAATAATTATGAGTAAAAAGTAGAAATAATAAATTGTTCAAATTATTGTCATTTTATATAGAGCACCAAACAATTTAGTTTAGTAATTGGAATAAAATATTTTTATTCTCGCACTTGATTGAACGTAACCACGTAAGCACAAAATATTTAGCATATAATCGCTTGTAATTATTTTTTTTTTGTTCATCGTTACAATATTTAGACATTTTTATTCTCGCATGTTTATTTCAATTCGGTGCTTGTTTCTTGTTAATATTGGGTTCAAGATAAGTGGTCAATTAAGTAAGATTTGTTTGAAGATTCGTTTCTCTGTGTGAAGAGTTGCATGTTAATTCTAATTCGTTTCTTTATAATGGATTTATCCACTTGTTAATCCCATGAAGAAGACGTAAGAAGATATTTTGTATTTTTTGAAGTGCATAATGATTATAATAAAATTATATTAATCAATAACATCGAAAAGAGACTTTAGAGTTCAATAAAATTAAATAGGGAGTCAAGCTTTCGATTTTGAAAGATGAACTAAAATAATGATTTAAGAAAACTTCAAAGACCTTGAGGACATTTTATCCTATTTTTTCCCTTCGTATCTCATTTGATTTTTAGAAATCAACACTTTTGCTACTAATCATTTTGGTAAATAGATTTTTCTAACTTAATATGGTACAGCATTGTAAGTTTAAAATATCTTGGAACAATTTAGGATTAAAAGTTGTTATTTTCAAAATTTCTTGGAACAATTTAGAATTAAAAGTTGTTATATCACTTATGCATCTTGCTACTAAAATCAAGATTATTCGTGTCGTGATGAGATTGGATTGGGTGCCAAGGATTAAAACTCTCCCTATATAGGGACTATGATTTGGGCCATTAGATCGGAATATATTCTTAAATATTCTGATCTAATGGCTATTAATTACCAAGGACATTTAAGACTTTTGCTCAAAACTAATAAATCTTAATAATTAATGTTTCCTACTTTTTAGGTAGTATTTAAGTAATGATTGCTACTTTTTAGGGATTTTTAAATTTTGAACCATCAATTAATTAGCAAAAGAAGATTTGAAAAAAAACTGTTCACATTCCCCTGGCCTCGTCGGTCTCGTGAAACCAGCAATGCAACCAAA
Source organism: Hypericum perforatum (assembly GCA_012979155.1). NCBI lineage: Eukaryota > Viridiplantae > Streptophyta > Magnoliopsida > Malpighiales > Hypericaceae > Hypericum > Hypericum perforatum. The sequence continues at coordinate 6,884 of SOPF01027141.1, read as the reverse complement.
AAAACCAGTAATTCAATCCCTTAAACTAGCAATGCAACCCTTCAAACCAGCATTGGGACCAATGAAACCAGCAATACAATCAACAAACCAGCAATGCAACCAACTGAACCAGCAATGCAACCAAATAAACCACCAATGCAACAAAACAAATGAGTAATACAATTGAACAAACCATTAATGCAACTAAAAAAACCAGTAATTCAATCCCTTAGACCAGTAATGCAACCCCTCAAACCAGTATTAGAACCAATGAAACCAGAAATACAACCAAACAAACCAGCAATGCAACCAACAGAACAAGCAATGCAACCAAATAACCATCAATGCAATAAAGCAAACCAGTAATACAATTGAACAAACCATTAATGCAAAAAAAAAACCAGTAATTCAATCTCTTAAACCAGCAATGCAACCCCTCAAACCAGTATTGGAACCAATAAAACTAGCAATACAACCAAACAAACCAGCAATGCAACCAACTGAACCAGTAATGCAACCAAATAAACCAGTAATGCAACCAAATGAACCAGTAATGCAACCAACTGAACCAGCAATGCAACAAAACAAACCAGTAATGCAACTCAAGATGTTGTTGGAAGATGAAAAGTCAGAAAAGTACAAGAAACGTAAAAGGAGAGAGAAAAAGTGATTGAATAATGGGTAATTTACACATTTAACCTCCTCCCTACATTGGTGATACTATGATCGTTACGATCAAATATTTTTCGAACAATTATTATAGAAATCGTTATGAAGTTAATTGACATACATTGTGTTTTGTCAATTTGTCTAAACGTGTAGAAGCTTGTATTTTATGCGGTTGCTTGGTCATTCATGTAGACGTGGACACAACATATCCGTATATTAAAAATAACTTTTAGGAATATGCATCCATCTTTATTTGATTGATAACTTGATACTTTATGTTTACAAGTGCTCAATAAACACTAAACATTTATTATAAAACTATTGAAACAAAGAGAAGAGGCTCATTTCAACAACTAAAAACACCGCAAACACAAGCGCGAGAGGCACATTGTCCTAATATATTTGTGAGTGCACCAGGACCACGGCCAAATTCAATCAAACAATCAATTTTGCATTTTCCTATGGTGCATCCGCCTTCATACAACGTATGGTAAGACAAACAACGAGGAGGTGGTGGTGAGCTTGCATTGCAACCTACAAAAAAATGGCCAATGATATTCACAATATATGTCGACATTTTTTTTTCTGAGTTCGAGACAATATACAAGGATATTTTGTCATGCAAAAACTAATATTTTTCAGTAAATATTTTGTAGAAAATAATATATATTTTCCCATTCTGAAACTAATATGTTAGAATCTAAGGTTGGGGTAATCGTAACGCTTTTTTCACAAATTTTGCCTAAGGGCTTCATGCAAGTACCAGCAAGTTTGGCACAACATCAACCCACTTTTAATATCATTTTAAATTTTTTATCTATCCAAAATCACGATGCCACAACACTCTTATACAATCCAAATGATAATCTTAACACAAAGTAGCGATATTTCTGATGTAATAATTATAGTAAAATATACAAATATTTGTTTTGCAGGATATTTTCTTCTCAAATGAACGGAACCCAAGTCCCCAGACTATTCCATCAAATCTAACTTTCTCTATACTTACTCAGAAAAAAGCAATTAGCTATGCGAATTGAGCTTTATGTTGTTTAATCAACTGAAAAAAATAAAGAATTAATGTAAGAGGAACATACCAGAGGTCAATAGTAATAGGATAACAAAAACGTAAAATGGTGAAGTACTTTTCATCTTGGATAAAAGGTTCCCACTAATAATTTCTCTGACTCCAAATGAAAAAGTATATATTATTTTGACTTGTTGGATTGTCTTGTGGAAAGTAGATGGCAGGGCGTTATTTATATAACATCAGTACCAGATTTCGCTTATTGTTACCATATATATGTGAGAGCAATTACATGATTGCCGTAAAATGGTTTTCCACGTATAGAAGCATCTATATTGAGGTGCGCAGATCGTTTTAGATTTAGTGGAGATGTGTAAAAAGTAATTCTTACTATGATGATTATTTTTAGATCATTAGATGAAAATGTTGTCATTAAAATCTTAATCTAACAATTATTTACGTTGATGATATTTTTGATATGAGACTAATAAACTGTATCCATAATTTTCTTTATTTTCTTTATCAAATCTTAATTTTTTGAAAAAATTAAATATTAACCGCAGCATTAATTCTCCCAATTAATTCCCCCTTTGACCAATTAATTCCCTCCCCCCGTTACGGCCAACAAAACCACCAAACCTTCGTCCTCCCCTTAATTCTCTCAATTAATTCCCCTATTTGACCAATTAATTCTTTCCCTTCTTTGACCAATTAATTCTTTCCCCATTACCGTCGTCGCAAACAAAACCACCGTAAACTCCTCCTACCACCGTCGCCAACAAAACCGCCCAAATCCTCTACTGCCGTCACCAACAACTCTCCCAACCCGCCAATCCCCCCGCCAATGATTTGAAGGATATCCTTGGCTAAGCCATCCAAACCTAATGGATATTCAGAATCGGTAATTAGATTTGGTTTCATTTTTTTCTAATGGATTTGGGATTTCAAAAATCGGTGGATTTGGATACGTATATTTTCTGGTAATTAAAGAATGGTATGATACTTCATTACTGTAATTATGGTACCCTCGTACCTAGTTCAGTAATATTGGTACTAGTGGTTCTAAATATTAGTACCTAGTATTAGCAATATTGGTACTAATGTATGACAATATTTGTATGAGGTAACATCAATATTGGTACAAGCGAACCCGTGTATTGGTACCTAGTTCACCAATATTGGTACCATGTGTATGATATCAATATCGCTAAGCTATGGTACCAATATTACAGTTGTATGGAACCAATACTATAAGTGTATGGTACTTATATTGCTAAATTATGGTACCAATTGTACCAATATTTCAGATGTATGGTACCAATATCATTGCATATATATTACCATGATTTTGAAAAGAATCTTACGGTATTTCTTGATTTCCAGAATTGCATGGATTTAAATTTTGAATGTTTTGATGGTAATTTTTTAGCATGATTTTAGAAATTACGTAATATTTTAAATAAATAATTTCCTATTTTATGCTTTTCATATTTATATTTCTTATTCTTTAGGATTGCAATCAATTACTACTATACTAATTATACCCTTGTCCCCACTATGGGAACTAATACTAGTCTCCACTTAATTTGAGTCGTGCACAAATACAATTGTATATAATAAAATCTCTCTAAATAAATAAGGTTTTGAATTAGGACCGAGAAACTTTAAAATAGTTTCTATAACAAATCGCCAAGTGATTTTGTATGTAACTACCAATTCACAAACTACAAATGGATTGGTAAGCCAATTTAGTTATATATGGCTAGGATAGGTAACTATGGAATGATACATAATTAGGTTAGCCAATTATGGAAATAAACTAAGGCATATATTTGAACGTTTTTGCCCTTTTTTTAGGTAGTTTTTCCCATTTTATATCAATGAAGATGATGAATTTTTCTGAAAAAAATAAGACACAGACTTCTCCTCAATTTTTTCCAGACACAAAAAGAGGGCAACCAATTTTTTCTAATTTTCTTTGGTGAATTTGCTTTTGCAGTTTACGGAAATTAAAATATAACCAGATTTGAACTTATTCTATTCATTAATAGTTTAATTTTATTTCTTGGAATAGAAAATGACTCAGTATTAAAATATTTCTTATACAACCAGCCAAAACTAAGTGAACAAAAAATTTTAAGAATTTCAGGTCATTGTACGTATCGGTTTTTAAAAATTAATCAGTAATGCATTAATTTATTCCATAGTTATCTAACCTAGTCATATATCATTTTATAATTAACTATCCAAATCATGTATCACTAAATTGGCCTACTAATGCACTTGTCACTTGAGGATTGATAAGTCCATACCAAAATACTTGGAATGACTATTATACAATTTCTCGTCGCAGTTAGTATTAAAATTTAATAACATTTTTATCGTAATAACTTATACATCTTTAGAAAATATTAATATTAAAATTTGGTCCCTATTGATATTTTTAATAAATACATATATTTTAGAATAAAATAATCATAGTTCCATGTTACTTCAAGAATTTTTTTTAACTAAAATTATATTACTCCTTAAAGAAAACTCCAAAGGTATTACATCAGATAATTATAACGGAGAGAAAAGATTAATAACTATCAAAACAGCTACATTCTTGATAAGCACACACAATTCTCATCTCCAAAGAAAAATAATTAAAAGAAGGTCCCCTATACCACATTGCTTGTGACATATAATCATCAAAGCAAGCAACCCAAGTGAGACACTCGCAGAAACTATCAAAATTGGACCACACTAATCATAACAAAGTCAAAAAAAATTAAGGAGGGCCAAAAAGTTCTTAGTTTGGATCGTGGAATTATCCCCATAAAGAGCATCAAGAATTTGCGAAGTACTAGCTTTCCAAGTCGATCCGAGCATCATGGTGATATTCCAAGTACCTTTTGCTAATTCTGCATGTCGGAGGTCCAAATTTGCTTGCTTCTCAATTTTAGCCAGAATAGAGTCTAAGTTAATGTCATCAGTGGGCTTTGGTGGCACTTTAATCGTGACTCTCTTATGTAGAATTTTGACTAGTGCAGCAGCCTTACTAGTAGGTCGCCTCATTTTTGTGCTTGACCTGGTTATAATCCTCGTATCCTTCCTAGTAGCTTTTCGTGACCTCTCTGTTGTATTCTCATTTTCTGATTGTTGGAAAACAACTTCCAGAATTTGATGAATTATTTTGTTCACTCGACACTCTTCTTCCAACGCCATAAAAACCCCATTTATAACATCATAGTTGTAGTTCAAGTTCAGTTTAGCATCAGAGAGGCTCAACTGATATGTTGCTTAAAGAAATTGATTAATGAGATCAGTCGATTGTTGTTTAATCACTTATGTCTAAAAATCAATTGATTAGTCCTTGTATGTCAGTCAACTCCGGTCAATTTTCTGACAAAGCACTATTAAAAATGAACAAAAAAACCCTAAAATCAACATAAAATTATGAAATTGTCCAACAACAAAAAAATTTTCCAATCTCTAATCTCATCCATATTGTTACTCGTCTCTCTTAAAGTTGGTGTAAAACATTAAAAAAATGGCCAGAGGAGGAAGGAGCATGCGACCTTCTGTTTCTATTCTCGACGCACGCACGTTCCGATTACGCGCAAAGCAGGTCCACTCCCAAATCCTCTATCGTTCACTCCACACCTCCTCACCAAGTTCCTGCGTACCCTGCCCAGCCTTCCCTCCCTCTTTGACCGGGTAGATTGCCCCAACTCGTTCCTCTTCAATGCTTTCATCCACGGGTATCTTGGCCTCGTCCTTAGATTGTTTTAGAGATGAGATGTTATTTTTGTTAATTAAAATTTTTGGTGGACTTCGGATATATTCGACATTTCGGTGGTGCAACACCGGAGAAGTCACCGGAACTAAGGTTTATGGACTAATCAATTAATTCAAGAAATACAAGGGACTAAACAATAGTAGGCTGTGATAATTAATCAATTTTTTTCAAACATTATGAACTTATGACAATTCAAGATAAGAGAAAAAACTGAGACGAAAAAAAAATATTCCGACCAACATACAAAGGAGTAATCTCCTCGACTCTAGCCGCCACCCGCAGTCTCATTTATTAAATGCAGATGATGTAATAATTTTCTGCTGGACCACATAAGGTAATTGTAGGAGAAATTTACGGGATTCTAAATAAATATGTCGGGTGGTCAGGTCTGCATTTTAATCCAAAAAAATTGAGAATATATTTTGGTACGAAGTTGGTGGCTTCTCAGCAGGTACGACTAGGGATGGCAATTATACCCGGATCCTAAGGATCTACCCGGTTTTAAATCCAAAGGGTCTAGGATCCGTTGACTTTGACCAAGTCCTAGATCCGAATCCTACCCGAATCCTGATATTTAAAAAGGATAAGGGTATGGATATGAACTTATAGGATCCTACCCGAATCCTACCCGAATTTTATATATATATATATATATAACTTTAGTAACACAGGCTATGCTATTTAACTTCAACTTCCTAATTACAAGTTATCCTATTCAACTTTAACTTCCTAATTAAATATCTTAAATTTCCGTAACCTAAAAAACTATCTTCAACTTTTTATTTAAAGTCCCAAAAAATCTAAATTAAACATCTTAAAATTTTGTGACCTAAAAAAACCTTCAAATTAAATAAGCCAACTTGTAGGGAGGAAGATAAAAGTCTTATCATTATTGTGTATTTTAATTTTATAATATATATGAATTTTGAGATTGTGGATTTAATTTTTTCAATTAAATAATTTTTATGTACCATGGGCCCGCGGATCGATCATGATCCTGCTCGATATTTTTGGAACCATATCCTGCCCAAATCCTGTTTTCAAAAGAGGATAAGGATAAAGATTTGGGTCCACCTTCAAAAAAGAGGACAAGGATCTGGGTCCTATAGATCCTACCCGAATCCTGCCCATTGCCATTCCTAGGTACGACTATGTGGAATTTTGGGGGATTACGGAAGGCCCACAGCCGTTCGTTTGTATATTTGGGTATTTCTCTAGTCTGTGGGTCCTGCGTTAAAACAATGTCGATAAAAAATTCAGTTGGAAAAACACATTATATGTTATGAATGCTAAACGTTAATGTCCTAAAATTCGTGGTCGCCAACTCTTTCAAACAACGTTTAATTTTTCGAACAACGTCAAAGTTGTTAAAATATATAACAATTGTGACAAGTGTGTGTGTGTGTGTGTGTTATAGTCCATTCT